>APFE030938837.1:51503-74639 GCA_000404065.3 Pinus taeda | reverse complement strand
CAGCAAGGATACATAGCACCTACAAGGCCAGAAAGCAATCAAAAGTTAGCCACCATAATCAACAAAGGGATCAAATGCAAACATATGAAGGTATGTTCCAAATTTTTAACCAACAGTTTCATATCATTTATGCATGGTTTTCAAATCGTGGTAGGAGTCACTTAATGTAATGATTGACAAGATTATCCCACTCCTCGTCCATGATCACGTCTAATCCACCTCATCACCCTCCTAACGGTCTCCTAATTGCTATTGGTTTGAACTTGATACGAACTGCTCTTCCATTAACTACTCGTACCTCAGTGACTTATACCAGTGTACTACGGCTCTACATATGATCATTTCCACAGCCAAGTGTATGCAGCCACCCGACGCTTACAGATTTGACCGTTGCACCCGCATGCATAAACTCATAGCCGTATTTGTTCTCTACCCTCATACCACCGTTTCCATCCTCGCTTTCATACACCACTCTTGTTTTCACTCCCTCTTTGTTTTTCCTCACCTCACTGTTCAAAACCCCGAATCACAAGTTCTGCACCATACTGTTTATTACATCACGGTTACTCTGTTACAACTGTAATTCCTCTGTTTTCCCGTAAGAATTCTCCTCCAGCGTCCATATTCCACTGTCAGAGCTTCAAGTAAAACTGAGAGCCAGAAATGGGGAAATTGTTAAGAGGAGAACCAGAGGGTTCGAAATTTTTAGAGGGTTACCCATAGATAAAAGAAGCACTGCAGAGAGCCGAATGGTTGAAGTTCATTCAGAAATTTAACGGGTACAATAAAGAGGTGACAAAGGCATTTTCCCGGTCATTTGATGGGAAAACCGTGGAGGTAGGAGACCTGCAGTTCACCATAACAGAGAGCACCTTGGCCACAGCAACGATTTGCCTCAAAAAGGAGAAACGCTGTTCAAAAACAAAACAGTGAAGATCAAGACAGTGGAGAAATATGCCAAGAATCCAGGTAATGATTACCTCCATTTTCACTAAGGGAATCCCTGTACGTATCATTAAAGAAGAATGGACTTCATTACTGTTGCTTGTTCAAAAAATTTTAACATGTGAAGGCCGTTTTGGTGTCATGTATGTATATCATGCAAGAATCATGATGCACTTTATGGATGACCGTGCTATCAACCTACCTTATTTCTTGTTAGCTAGTCTAAAGAAGATGAGTGCCACTGTTCAGAAACACGTGGGAAACATTGAACCCCACTTGCATCACCATGGACTCATTAAAATTTTAATTGAGGAGCAGTTGAAAACTAAAAAAGATACATGGGAGAAGTTTCTAATTAGAAACCATTTTCAAGAGGTAGTTGAAGCTTCTAGCAGCTCTCCTAGGATATCAAAGAAAAATAGGAGAAAAGAGAAAGAAATTACTGCCCAGGAAACTGCTGTAGAAATTGAAGAAACTGCCCAAACGACTGCTGAAGAAACTGCTCAAGAAACTGCCCAAGAAATTGCCCAAAAAGAAAGGAAAAAGGGAGACAGAACTAAAAGACAAAAGGGGGACAAAGGGAAAGCCATGGTGCAAGAGTCATTTCCTTCACCTGAACCCTCAATTGAAGAAGAATCCCAAACACTAGCTGATAGATTAGCACAACTTCAAGCCACTGCCCTCTTAAAGAGAAAACAGAAAGAGGAAAATAGTGCCCAGCAAAAGAGTACTAATGTACAACTGAGAAGAAGCAGTAGGCTAAAGGGAAAAATGAGTGTGACCAAAGGAAAACAGTCCCATTTCATTGATTTGGGCACACCTGAAAAGACTCCAATGTAGCTAGATGTTGAGCTAAGTCCTCCATGAGAAGAAAGTCCCTTCCAACAAGAAAGAGAAAGCAGTTTTTAAGAATTTGAATTTAGACCAAGACAAACACCTGACATAGACCCTGACCAGCAGAAGGCATATGATTATTTGGAGACTTTAGAGCAATCTGCTGCCGGTCCAAGCACTATAGTACCTCACGATGAACAGGTCAAATCTTTAAAACAAGAGGTATTTGAGCTGGAAGTCTTGAACTGACACATTAAGCAGGAGAATGAAGCATTGAAAGAACAAAGCAAGCTGGACAAAATTGTCCACGACAACACAATGCTTCACTTGGGTCTTTGGCAGAAAAAGAATAGGAAATTAAAGAAGAAATGCAAGAAATTGAGCAGGGCCTTGATTAACTTGAAGTTTAGGTGTTTGGTTAGAAAACCAGGAACAAATTTGGTAGTAAGAAGAAAAAGGAGAAGGTTGGATGTCTTGGCAGAGGCATCTGAGCATATGAACTGAAAAATCATGACAAAGTTTTGGTTGCATGAGGATATGCAACACCTTCACAGTGGGGGTATGTTGAGCCTCAAACCTGCACTCATTTACCCATCCTCCCAACAACCTTTTCCTACTCATTTCCTTCTTTTGTCATCATTTCCTTCAATCAACTTGTTCAATTCATTACATTATAGGAACTTTTTAACATGATTTGCTAATTGTGCTAATGATTGACTGTTGGTTTAGATTTTGGTTCAAGTGCTGCAATTCCGCAGCTGATACATGAGTTTTCGCAGCCGATCTCCGATTTTCCGCGAACCATTTTCTTGTTTGCTATGATCCAGGTGTCCTCCAGAGAAAAGAGCCACATGGGAAAGTTTGTATGACTGTGTACATGGTGCGTGTGCTGTCAGCTCAGCCAAACTGGCCGTCTACACCCCTGGTCAACATGGAGGTAGCTCTGGTCAAATGGCAAGGTTGCAAACAGTGGCACGGCTCTGTGTGTTCAGTTGGAGCACGTAAGTCACATCTGGCCTCTTCTTTAGCCACGAAGACTGCAGGGGAAAAGAATCCAACAGCGGATTTATTAAACCATGATGACCGTTCCCTAAATCCGCGCACGGTGTTGCTGAACGTGTCTTTTGCCAAGCTGTTAGTTAGCCTAGTTTATGCACAGAACAGTTGATGTTCTTGCTATAAATAAAGCGTTTCTACACACTGAGTAGTTAGTTTTTGAAATTCAATCTTTTGCTGCTGTAAAATTTGTTTCAAAGACTCTTTTATATATCATTTACGCTCCCCATTGTGTTTTATCATGTGTTGATTTAATACCAAAAGACAGTTCTGTTTCTACCTGCGTAGTTGATCTTTTAATTGGTTGAAGTGGATGGAGGACCCCTGTCTGCTACAACCATTGTACAGTAGCTTTCAAATTTACTTTCCTGCATTCCTTTTTCTTTAATTCACCATGTATATTAATGTACAGTTTTGAATTATGCTGCTTTATGTTTTTATACTTTTCATGACTGATCAGTGTGTGTTTTTACAGCTTTGTTAGGAGCCCGGGACAGTGTGCTTTTCCTTCTTTTTAACACTAGTGGCATCTAAAGTTTTCTTATCTAAACTGCTGACTTTTGCTTTGATCTTCATTATTTTCCTTCCTTAGTTAATTTCCTTGCCTAGTTACTTTATCAAGTTTTGTCAACTTGCTAATCTCTTGATGGTTCTTTTTATCATAATTCACTAACTTTTGTGGGACCAAAATATCATTTAATTGCAGCTTGGTTTATTTAGTTTTAGACTCATATTGCTAATTCACTCCTAACTCTTTTTCACATGATCAATTTAGCTAAAGGCAGAATGTTAAGGGAGAATGAAGTAGTGTGATTTGTCACTTAATTTTTGCATTGCTTTAGATTCGATAGAGTTAGAATAGTGTTCTTGCTTTCAGCTGAGTTAATGTAGATGTCATTTTCATTCTTATCAGTAGTAAAGGTATTGGACTAGTGTCATTGGTCTTTTTGTTTGATGCTTTACTTTCATTCAAATCTTTAATTCCATTCCAAGTTATTGTTCAAATTTTCTCTTTAGAATTCAAGAAGCATTTAGAAATCGCCACATACACACACATTCACTCACTTGTTTATAACTTCATCACATCACATTAGGAAGATAAGTTAGACATAAACTAAAAACGACAAAAAGAACGAGGAAAGGCTGCTTAAGTAGATATTGTACACTTCACTTCATCAGCTTACGAGTGCCGGGTTGACAATTTATGATAGCAATTTAGACAACACTAAATTGACCAAACAGGTAGGCCGATGTTACATCCAAAACTAGGGCAAACAACCCTATGACTCTAACATACTTCCACACCTGCAATTTGCAAGGCTTTACAACATTACTCAGTCAAAACATGGGCTTTGAGCCCCAAAACATGCCTCGGGGGGATTCCATGCCCAACAAGCATATACACACTAGTCCAAAGAACAAAAAGTGTGTATATGTATACACGCACTTTCGCAGAAGAAAAAGCACATACATGTTGAAAAACAAGGTATTTTGGTCCAAGGTATTGATCTAAGGTATTTGGTCCGAGGTATTGACCCTAGGTATTTGGTCCGACATATGGACCCTAGGTATTTGGTCCAAGGTATTGGTCCTAAGTGGTTTTGGTCCAAGGTATTGAGAAAGGCATAAAACTATATAAGGAGGAGAAGATCATTAGGCTGTGGTGTGTAAGTGAATAAGATTCTAAGGAGTACTTCTATCTGAAGTATATTAGATGTTGCGGGGTTATGTTTGGACTAGATCTAAAATATTTATGTGCACCATAAGGTTCAATATTGGATCAGGATCATGAGAGCTTAAATGACTTATTCTTGAAGGATATGATATTGGTTGAGGCTAGATCTAATGTTTTGGACTTGTTTTATTCATTATCTATCATGATCTGGGTTTGTATGAAGTCTGGAATTGTAGCAAAGTCTGAGTCAATATTTGCAGATCTGTACGCACGTTCATCTCAACCAAAGAGCATATACATGCAGGTTCGGTTATTTCAAGTAGCGTATACAAAAGAAAGGCTTGATGTTCAAAGATGACTAATCTATCAGATCAGTATTATTGATTTATATGTGCTGCTTCTTTACTTTTGTCTACCAATGAAGTCTTCTTAGATCTGAATATAAGTATGAATGCCTAAGGAGGTTGATATTTGCTTGATTGAATAAGTGAGAAGAAGTGTTTTTTGTTACCTGCCTATGTAAAGTTCTATAGGTTGACAGTAGATGTTCAGTATACTATTGATTGGTGCAGTTTTTGATTCAGAGATTTTATGATTCAGAATATTTAAAGGTATATGCACGTTGGGCTAAAGGAAGTTACCTATGCATGCAGGTTTTCATCATTGAAGTAGCGTATACAGTCTGACACATGTTTGAGGCTTTCAGTTGGTTCTGAATGTTGATGCAGGTTTCTAGGTTCAGCACAGTGTTCTAATGACACTGATCTGATTGTTTCAAATTAACTACATGTTGGTTGATCAAGTTTGAGTTTCTAAATTTATGATGGGTTATTGATGAGTCAAGGTATTCATATGTTTTGATATGTTCCAGGAGCATCCAGTTTGAAAATTCATGAAGCATGGTCCCTGGTGAAAGAGTGGAGTTTTCTGTAGGCTGGCACCTACATACTAGTAAGCATATTGGCTAGTACAAGAGATAGGGGTTGTAGCTCTCTTCCAGTAGAAGTTGGAGCACGAGAGAAGGTTGTATCCTTATGTAGGTAGAAGCCTTCATACTGGTATGAGTCTACACCAGTACAAGATTGTAAATAGATTTTATTATTATTAAAAGAAGACAAAGATGACAACAACAGGTGGTTTTCACCCACATTGGGTTTCCACCTTAAATCTTGGTGTTCATCTGTGTTTCTTATGTGTGATGGTTTATGTTGTTATTGCTGCACTCAGTTACTGTTTATATGGTTAATGAAGTACTTCTGCACTGATTAAAGATCAACATATGATGAATTAACTGAATCATAAGTCTGTTGGATAGACACTGGTTTCCTTAAATACAATTGTGTGTACACGCGAGTTACCTTCAATGAAGTAGCGTATACAAATCTGACTATGGAAATGAAAAGGTTATAAATTTGATAATATTGATTCACCCCCCCTCTCAGTATTATTTCCAACAATAGGGACCTAACATGCTCCTCTCCTTCAAAAACGTGTTGTTCTCAATGCTTGAGCATTTTTGGATGCTTCTTTATAAATTTTCATCCTCCAATGTGGAATCTTCAATGGGTTAGTTCTTACACTTAATGAGATACTTTGAAATTGAATGATTTCGTAGCTATCAGGTTCTTGTTTCCATGACTGCTTTAGGCTCAAATATGATTTTTCCTTCTTCGTCAAGTTCTGGAAACACTGTTTGAACTAGAATCTTGTCACAGATAACCTTTTTTAAGCATGAAACATGGCAAACTGGGTGTACTCGGGAAGATGTAGGAAACTCTAATTTGTATGCCATAGTACCAATGTTTTGAAACATCTTGTAAGGACCATAGCACATGGGTGATAATTTGTTATCCTTCTTAGCTTTATTGAGAAATATTTGTTTGTATGGTTATAGCCGTAAATATACCAAGTCACCTACCTCAAAACTTCTTTCATTGTGATGTTGATCTGCCTATTGTTTCATTCGGTTCTCCACCAGAGTAAGGTTATCCTTTAAGATTTGGAGAACTTGTTGTTGATGCTTGATGTGATCTTCCAATTCTTGAACCTTATAATTTTCTCTTACAGTGATGTGATGGATGGTGGATGATATCCATAAAGTGCCATAAATGGGGTCATTTTTGCTATAGTATGGAAGGAAGTGTTATACCACCATTTATCAAGAGGTAACCACTTGACCCACTATGTTTGTTTATCCAATACAAAGGAATGAAGATATCCTTCCAAAAATTTATTCACTATATAGTTTTTCCCATCAGATTGAGGACGATAAGATGAGATATGAGCTAATTGAGTACCAAGACAAGAAAATGATTTCGTCCAAAAAATTCCAATGAAGATGGGATCTCTATCACTTACTATAATCTTTAGATTTCCATGAAGCTTTTGAATTATTTCCATAAATGCAGTAGTAATTGTACTGTATTTAAAAGGATAAGATAATGCACAAAAGTGTGCATACTTGGTAAGTCTATCAACTACCACCATGATGACACTCTTTCCTTCGAACTTGGGTGAACCTGTGATAAAATCCAATGAGAGCTCCTCACAACACTAACTTTGAATGGCTAAAGGTTGTAACAAACTTGGGGTCTTAATTGCCTCAACTTTATTTTGTTGGAAAGCCAAATATTCTACCACAAACTTCTGAATATTAAATTGAAGGCCATACCAAAAGAAAATTCATCTTGACCTTATTGTAAATTTTTAAAAATCCTAAGTGCCCTCCTAAGGGAGAGGTTTGCATTCCAAAAGGATTTTTTGTTCGAGTTGGTAATTCTTACAAAGATAGAAGAGAACTTTGTACCATAATGAATCATTTTTCAAGCTAAATGTATTAGATGTACTGAGATCTTGTTGCAACTTTTGAATGAGTGACCAAACCTATTCATCATTCTTCCATTCATCCCTTGCCTCATTTATCCACTTAGGTTGGATAATAGAAATGGAAAAAATCAATGCTTCCACATCTTCATCCAAGTTTCTTGAGAGTGCATCTGCAATGACATTTTTCTTCCCTTTTTTTGTAGATGATTTCAAAGTCACAACCCAACATCTTTGTCACCTATTTTTGTTGCTCTTCTAAAGATAATATTTGTTCCAAAAAGTATTTAATACTATCATGATATGTTTTTACCTTTAAGTGTCTTCGCATTAGGTAAGGTCACCATTGCTTTAGTGCATGCATTACTTCCAATGTTTCCTTCTCATAAATAGATTTGTGTAAAACGTTCCTTTGATTAGACGACTTTCAAAAGCAATGGGTCTTTCTTCTTGCACTAAAACAACACCAACTCCATTTCTTGAAGCATCACATTCCACAATAGCAGTTTTTGTGAAGTATGGTGTAGCTAACGTTTGTGCTTGGCACATTACCTCTTTAAGATATTCAAAGGCCCTCATTGCTTCCAAAGTCCAAGAAAATGCATATTTCTTTAGTAATGATGTTAAAGGTGTTGTTATTCTCCCATGATTCTTAACAAACTTGTGATAATACCTTGTCAACCTGAGAAATCATTGAAGATACTTTATGGTTATGAGGATTTTCCATTCCTTCATGGCTTTAGTTTTGTTTGGTTCTACCTTAACACCCTCATGAGATACAATATGACCCAAATATTCCAAGTCCTGTACTCCTAAGAAACATTTGGATGTTTTTGCGTATAATTGTTTCTCCTCCAATAATTTGAGCACCTTGTCAACATGTTGAACATGATCCTTCCGAGACTTGTTATATATTAGTGTATCATCAGAAAATACTAACACAAATTTTCTAAGGAAGGTGTTCATGGTGCTAGACATGCCAACATGTCAGAGGATCTCCCCAGTAAGAAGACCCAACTAGACCTTAGACCGTTTGGACTAGGAGTCCCGATAGTGGGTAGTGAAGCTATGCCTAGACTATGATACCACACAGAAGTAAGTGTGATATCTTTGTCAAAATAAAGTGGGTGACCTTGCAGCGAGTCAAGTGAGATGCATGGGGATTCTAACACATAGAGGGGAAAAAGAAAGTGTATCCCTTAGAAGCTTTTAGTAGTACGCAACCTAAAAGGAACACAAGAGCTGAATGACATCACAAGCTAGAAAGAAAAATAGTCTGCAATCCAAAGTAACGGCTTGAACCAACAACATGACTTCAACAAGATTCATACAATCGTATACAAAATAGTTCATATACAAATGCACAAGTTAAACAACATACATTGCTAAAGTAACTAGAAAATTCGAACTACAATAACAACATATGCATGAAGACGTGTTGACTATATATATATATATATATATATATAAGAAAAGTTTCATTCATACATACACCATTGGCAACCACTAGTCCCAATAGTGGAACATTACAGTCAACACTGCCTGCTCCTCCCAAGATATGTACTCTCTCTACATTGTGAAGAAGCCAAGGCTCATCATAATACTCTCCAAGCATTCTCTAAGAAATGCTTAGCCAAAATCTTAGCTCCTAAAAGCCTATTCTATGAGTTATGAGGTTCTATTTATAACAAAGGTTGGGGTGACCCTTGACATTCCCCTTTGTGACTCCTTGACTACCCTCATGACTCTTCAACTTCATTACATATAACTCTTTACATTACATATGACTATTTGTATTCCACTAATGACACTTTTAATTTCACTTTATATCATGTTTACAATAATAATGCATTTTCCACATATACCCATGTGGGATAAAAATAGTCTTGAGTCATCTAGGTAAGACAACACTAAGACTCAGACAGTTATGGAAAGACCAACTTGTCAACATCCTCTCTGTGATCTTTGGTGATGAACTAATGCCAAGCTTGCTAGTAAACAATGGTGTCTGCATACTATTTGATGATGTATTTCTGGAAACTAACTCTTGCCTCCATTTCTTCTGGGTACACTGATTCAGAACCTCTTCCCAACTCATCTTGTAACATGTGCAACTTAGTATTGAGCACTGCCAGACTGATGACATATCCTTGCATTGATCTACAAATCTGCTTTGGTGGCCATGTGCATCAACTAATCAAAGTATGTGTCGAGCTCCAGTTAGACTTGGTTCTTCTCTTTGGCTTCAGTAAGTGTTCCAATTGACGGAGTATAGTACTTTCTCTCCATGACATCCAAACTCTTGAACAACGATATGTATGAAGCATCAACATTAGTGATGAGCATCAGGATTTCCTCATAGTTCTGGATCAGACTCTGGATGCATGATTTGTCCAACTCTACCTATGGCTTCATTATCTTGTGCAAGTGAAGCGGGGCTCCCTTGTACATCATTTTCCATGTCTATACATTATCAACAATGGCATGTATTTCTATGAGTGTGCACGTTATCTTGATCTAGCACTGCTAATGACCATGTCGATGGAAAATTTCCTTGTGGATAGTGACAAATCTGTCATACAGTCTCCTAATGATTGTCTCAAGAGTCGACACGTCAGCAAGTATTGCTTTCTTCATCTCTAGTCTGGTGGATCCTATTGATTGTTCCTCTCTCTACCTAGCTTCTTGCAATTCCTTAGCCATGTGCTCTTTTTTTCTATCAAGAACTTCAAACTTGAGCTCATGGATTTGGCATAAGACTCCATAACATTTACCAAGGCATCTGGATGTCCTCGCACATCTAAAAAGATCACCCATCCTTCAAAGTGCGTAGGTGATGCATGCTCATTTGGGATGTGTGCTCTACGTGCCTTTACAACTCTGTGTTGTGACTCATCAAAGGTTATGTTGTACACATCTATTCCCGGATCATCCTCAAGGAGAAAATATCTCCTTGTTCACTTAGGACTTACTATGTTGTCAAAGCTGGCGAAGCCTGTGGGGTGAACTTGGTTTCTTTTGGCATGAGGTTAGTGCCCTGATCCTGTTCCAGTTGTACCATCTCTATGTCCATCAGTTCATCATCTAAGCAAGTTCATGTTCCTATGGCTTCTCACCCTGTTCATCATCTTCTGCCAGTGGATCTGAGCCTTCAACCTGTATCAATGCAGTTTGCGCTATCTGAGTGCCTTGCACTTCCTCTTGTTCATGTTCATGTTCTTGTTCATGTCCCATCTGTACTTCCTATTTGCTTCTACACAGCTCTTGTTCTTCTTTGAGCTTCTGCTCTACTTCCTACAAATTCCTCTCCATCTATTCTAGTATTTTCTTATCTCTTCTTTTTTTTGCTCCTCTCTTATCATGTTGTCGCCTCTATGATTCTATCTCCAAAGCTACTCTTTCAACAAGTGGATCTTCCTTAAAATTGTAGCTTTTCTCCACCTCTGCACTTTCAGAAATATTCCTCTTGCCTTTGTCTTGCATAGATTTGTTTCATGCTATTGTTGTAGTTTTTGTTTCTGTGGTGATGCTGCCTTAAGTGTTGCTAACCACTCTACTGCCATGCTAACCAGTTCATTTAACCTAGAGGAGTTATAGCAATATCTCCA
The DNA here is from genome assembly GCA_000404065.3 of Pinus taeda. Classification (NCBI taxonomy): domain Eukaryota; kingdom Viridiplantae; phylum Streptophyta; class Pinopsida; order Pinales; family Pinaceae; genus Pinus; species Pinus taeda. Next base: position 63,698 of record APFE030938837.1, on the reverse strand, counting down.
ATGTTCTTCCTCTGGCCAGTGACACACCCAGTGGATCCAAAGATAGTACATCCTCCTACAGTGGTCCTTCCATAAGCCCTGTGGATCGTATGGATTGAAACTATTGATGTCGAACTTAAACTTCTTGAAGTCCTCGACCCCGGTATCCACTTCTTTCAAAATCTATATCACATACAACCTAATTCACAAAGGAATCATAAGCCATGGTGCCCTCTTCTTCTTGTGTAGTGCAGCTGATAACTCTATCAAGATGTGGTATGAAACCTCTTGCATAACCATCTTTTCTATGGAAAACTTTGTTAAAAAATGTGGAGATTTCTCCGCACTGTACATCCTGATGAAGGTGCCATTGTATGATTCCTACCAATTTGCAATGTTCAGCAACGTCTCCATTGTTGTCTGGGACATCCAAGGTAGATCTTATTCAAAGATCATCGTGTACAAAGGGGCAATAAAGTGGTCAGATAGTCTAGCCATGACTCCTCAGTAGTTGCACTCTGAGAGAAACTTACAATATATGTTCATAACATTCTTTGAAGGTGACCATGCCCAACCCATGCCAGGAAACTATTGATGGGAACATATTGCACTAAGCAAGTAGGCGGACATGAAGAATCTTACTTGTTGATCCTTAGGTGGATTGTAATCATTCGATACATGCACTTTCAACTAAAGAGCCAAGATGTCGGACCCATTGAAAGGATTTTCTTCACTTGCCAACTGATCCAATGGAACCCCCTGAATCCACAGGAAGGTCTTCATACTCTCTTGGTCATACCAGTGACATGCAAAGATGACCAACAGTTGGTAAGCCTTTCTGAGTGTCCTTGTCTTGTATATCTAGTTGGGTGTTGTCTTGAAATTTGATGGTTCTCTTACCCAATGCTTGAAGATGTCTCTTGTGTTTGCGTTGTTGTTGGTAGTGTAGAACGGTGCATCCATCATGTTCAATGGTTGCAAAAAATGATACATCTGTTGATAATATTATGCCCTGTAGGTAGTAAGCTCTACTCCACTTACACTGATAACTATCATCATCTCAAGATCAGTGTGTGAGGAAATCTAGTGGATCATGTCTATGCATAGGAAGGTGGGATACTTGCATGAAACATTGTACAATCCTAACTTATGAATGTTGACATAGACATGATGGTCCTTGAGATTCTCCTCAAAATTGCCTACGAATATAGTATTGATGTCTTGCCATGTGACTTGATGTCCTTCTCAATGAACAAATGTGTGTCTACATAAATGGGAAAGCTCATAGACACATGTTCAACCACATCTCCAGTACAGATTTCAACTGTGTCCTTTGATCCAGCTCTTATGGAGGCCATGTTACTTGTATTGTTGAGAAGCTACTCAACACTTGTTGTATCTTAAGACAAATAAGACACTCACGGAAATCCAACGTCAGTTGAAAAACATGAATAAACTCAAGAATCAATCATGAAGCAAACTGGGTGATTGTTGGGAAATATTGCACACTGTTGACTCTAAGAGGCTGGGAGACTATCAGCTGGAATTGCACATTGTGTAGTCTTAGCTACCAGTGAGGCATGTTTATGACTGGAACTGTGTAAAGCACAATTTAGAGAGGATGATTGTGGAATGAAACTGCACATTGCATAGTCCTGGTGGGAAGGACTAGGAACTGTCTCCCAGAACTGTGTAGAGCACAACTGGGAACCAGTGTCAAGCAGCCTCTGCCCAATTCCTTGAGGTAAGGCAAAGCCTTGAATTCTGGGAATGCATAGTTCATGCCAAGAGAAGCAAGATCTGGGCTAAGGAATCCCAGATTTTCCCAAGGGAAACCTAAAAAATAGGACTGAATGAGTGTACAAAAATGGTGTAGATCTGAGTGAATAGATGTGCATGCAATCCAAGCAAGTGCAGAAATCAATCAAATGGAAAATCAATGAAGCTCATGAAGAGAGTCGCCACAACAACAACTGTCAATGAAGAAATAGGTTCGTGCATGCAGCACTAAGGAAATGCAATGAAAGACTTGAGACAACACTTCTACAAGTTAGAAAATATTGAAACGCCAGCGGTTGTTCAATAAAACAAGAAAAGCAAGACTCACACAAGCCAAGAAATCAAAAGCAATAGAAAAACGGGCAAAAGACATGAAAAGAAAAACTTACCCTGAAAATTTGTACCCACTGTATCGAAGGTTCCTAGATGCCTCAGGAATGCTAGAGCTCCAAGATCGAATGTGAAGAATGATATATAGGGCATCCATTAAATAGATCTGTTAGCTTCAAGGTTTACGACGTGCATGCTGTTATCACTGACAAAATTTCGATGCTAAATGTCTGCAAATAAGCACATAAACCCTTTTAGCAGTTTCGCAGCGCAAAATGTTTAGGTGATTTCAGTAGCGCATAATTCATAATTTGCATTGGCTGCGCTACGAAATTGGGGATTTGTCCGAAACCATTGCTCACTCATATCACTTTTGTCTCCTATGAGTTCTGTGGGAATATGATATATGCATAGAAAAGCCTGTTTCGGCAAATTGATGGTGAAGTTTGTAATTCATCTAAGTTATGGCTACAGGCTTGCTTGCCTTCTAGTGAGAGTTTAAAGCTTGTTAACCAGGATAAAAATCCTCAATCAGTTCCACTATCAATGACAGCTGAGGTTAATAGAAAGGTGGCTTTTGAAAAAGGTGCCAATTATAAGAAGGAAAGCACACAGGTGTATAATAGAAGAAAGGTTTCCAGTTGGAGAGTGAAGTCTCTGCCTTAAATATAAAAATATATGATCTATGTTGAAGAACTGGAGGAGAACGGATCAAACACTGAGACTATATGAAGGTGATACTGGAGTTGCTTATTCTTGGAATTCAACAAAGTACAAATGGGATAAAATTGGTGAAGTAGTGGATGGGCCTGATGATTTACAAGGGCATAAAAAACTTGATGGTGTTGCATATGACTATGTATTTGATGTGGATATTGAGGATGGTGAACCCATTAGGAAGCTGCCATACAACCGTGGAGATAATCCCTACTTTGTTGCAGAACAATGGCTTTTGAAAGAAGGACTTCCACTAACATATAGGGAACAGATTGTACAATTTATTTTGCAAAATACAGGGTAGGCAAATGTTCCATTGGACAATTCATTTGTTGATCCTTATACTAGTGCAAATGCTTATATGCCTGGACAGCCATCTTCATTTATGTCAGATCCCCCTGAAAAGTATAACTTCAAGCATATTTCAAAAGAGGGGAATGCTTTATTTCGACACAGTACAGTTTGATGGTGTTCTTCGAAAGATTTCAGAATTCAATAATGCAATGAAATCAGATGAGGGACAACGACTACTTTCACTAAATGATGCAGAATCAATGCGACTTAATGCCATTGTGGCAATATTAAAGGACACTTCTCATTATCACACTAGTGCTTTCGCTGACATTGATATGAATATTATAATCAAGATGCTTACTTCATGGCCCGTTCAAATGTTATTTCCAGTGTTTGACATTATGAAAATGATGATTTATCATCCGCATGGTGCAAACCTATTTGTCAACTATCTACAGAGTGGAAATGAAAAGGAATAAAGCATTTACATCTGGGTGGAAAGGATTGTTCTAAAAATGGAGGGCGCAGCACGTTATTGAACACATGTTTTTCACCGGTTAGGTCTCCAGCCAAAGACGGAAAGAGAGCGAAGGGGCAGAGTAAAGACCAGAAGTGTGAACGTAAGGCCAATGTGGATAATTTAGTGCTGCGTTCAGGTGTCAAGACAGTAAAGCGGCATGGTGGCAATCAGAAAGCAAAAGAAATATATTTCAAAAAACTTCGATCCACGTCATCAACTCCCAGATAGCAGCAATGTTGATACGCTTCGGGACTTTATAAAACATGTATATGTTGACAAGAGGTTTAGCGGTGATAGAGGCGGTGATAGACTTCCACAAGGAAAAGGGGCCTGAGCATGGTCATATTTGGCGATCATCGAAACCCTGGTTCGAGCTGGTAGGCTATATGATGTAGAGCCATACATACATCGTCTGACTGAAAATAATAGTGCTTCAGTGTCTGAGGTAGCAAAATCGTTGTTGAATGCATTCAAAGGTTGGGATTCTGCTCCTCTGATATTTGATTTTCTTTACAAAAGCCTCTTGTCATCTGGGAAGGTGAAAGAAGCAATTGCTGCATTTCATCAACTGAAAACTCATGGGTATTTTCCAACTGTTCAATCATGCAATAAGATACTTTCAGGGTTACTCTAATGGAATTTCTTGGAGCAAGCTTGGAAATTTTATGGAGAAATGGTTCAATTTAAAATCCCTCCCAGCAGCTATACTTTGAATATAATAATCTTTGCCAGGAATACGGTGTGCATACAATGTTACGAGACACGTCGTAAAAGGCCACTAAATCCAGGGGAGTGGTATTGTCCAGTGTGTGATGTCATAAATTTTAGTAGAAATATGACATGCCTGAAGTGTAATTGTAAGCGCCCAAAAGATGACCATATGCAGAATGCCAAGCAAGTTTGGAAGGATTATCAGACTGATGCTATGAGTGATTTTCAGCAGTTCAAGTATTTAGAACAGAAGTTGCAGAAGCCAGGGGGTTTGGTTGTGTCTCGGAAAGGTTTTCTAGCATTCGTGCGGAAAGAATCCAGAGCAGTATTGACCCTCCAGAGAATGGACTTACAGGCATTGCTAAAGAAAGGACAGAGAATGGCAGCATTACTTCCAATTGCAAATTTTGCTTATCTCACTAAATATTATTCAAATGTATTTGCAAGTTTATCTGGGCTACCTTCTGTTTCTTTAACAAGGTATGGGTTGAAAACTGTGTTTTTGGAATTACCCAGTGCTGAAGGTGATGACTAGAGCTCAGCAGTTTCGTAGCGCGCTACGAAACTGCTGAAGCTAAATAGCCAATATTAGTCAACCAGTTTGAAATACAAACGGGAGTTTTTGAAAAGAGTGATACCTGTCCATCAAAGAAGCCTCCAGCATATCAGGAACGTGGTAATGCCCTATATTCAGGGGTTATTAAAGATTTAAAGGACCTACTGCTGCATACTCGGTGATACTAGGTGATGGAAGACCAGAACCGAAAGTTTAGGGATATTCTCAGCCAACATGGAGTGGATCAAAGTCTTCAGCATCCAAAGAAAACATGGAACATTAATTGCTCATCTCATGCCATCTCAGCCAAATGCAAAGGAAACCAGGTGTCAAAGCTGCAAGGAGGAATCTTCCTACGAAGGAGATAGAATTAGAGTTATAATTAGATTAGAACTCTTTAGAACTTCTGTTAATGGTTGTTTTATTAAATAAGTTTGTTAAAAACAGATAAGGGTCATTAGTGACAGTCATCGAGCTCCCCTCATGCTGGAGGAGGAAGCTCCAAGTAGTTAGAGTGTGTTGCTATATATAGCTGAATCTCCTATGTAATCAGGGTTGGATGTTTATGCAAAAAATAGAGTTTATATTGGCTGGTGTAAAAGACTTTTTACAGTAATAGAAAGACTACTTTTTCTTCTCAAGATTCATACTTTGTTCAAATGCTCAAGATGTACGTGGTTTTGTTTTATCCTTCATGTTTTACAGCTCTATAGGTATACAATCACTCTGAATTCACCTAGTGCTCAGACTTCCTGTGTATACTTATGAGTTGAGGTTCTTTGAGAAATGTTTTGAGTGGTTAAACATTACATGCCATGACTTCCATGATTGAGTAGTTGATAGTTTACTGAAATGGTATTTGACTCCATGAGCCCAATGGAAGAAATGTTATGTTGTATGTCCAACCATCATGTTTATTTAAGTCCTCATTACAAGAGTTAGCCCTCTTAGTGTTTAAAGATAAATCAGTAGTTTATTTTGAGAGAGCCCTCTCAGGTTAGGGAGGCTAATCCTTAGCCAAGAGTCTGGTCTGAAATAGTTACATAGATTCTAACTAATTAGCAGCCATCAGTACTGATTTTGTGATAACACGTTGAATCTATTGCAAGCTGCCAAGATTTATTTGAAGTTGTTCCCATAAGTTTATAGAAAAGAGCAATTGGTGTCCATCTTTTCCTCATTGTTTTACTATTCTTTTTGAGATTGACTTGCTAAATGATGGCACCAATTAGTGAAATCTTAGAGTTATTGGACAATCTAATACTCTTTATTATGGATAATACAATCAAAATCAGCAATGATTTTCTCACAGATATTCATTGTTGTTTATAAGATGTACATGAAAAGATTGATTTTTTGCAGCTTGAATCACATCTTCAACAAGAGTAGTTACAAAACTATAGTTATCATTCTGAACTTGTCTCCATTTAGGACAATTCTTTGTTTGAGACACACTCCCATCAACAACCAAAAATTAATTAGATCATTGAGCCTCTCTTTGGAGTAGTTGTACATGTACATGTACATGTAGAAATTTAGTTTGCACTTCCCAAGTCAGTCATTAGACCTTGGGAAGAGCTTGTCCATAACAAGCACATAAAAAGTCTTGGATATGGTAAGGACATGTCTTTTCACATTCCAGACTACTCAAAGCCCATTCAGTTTTGGAGTGCTAGATTCCTTCATGACAGTTCACCTCTAGCTTCTACACCTCTTCCACAACAACAAATTGTGAAAAGCAAACACTATGACCGAGTTGGCCATATGAAAGATCATTGTTTTGAGCTTCATCCACGTAAGCACTGCCATAAAATCAATCATTCTTCAAATAGGTGCTTCAGAAACAAACCTCCTGCAAGAAGAAAGACTCGTCTTGGAAGGATCGCTTCTTGGCAATGGGCATCAACAACCAAGAAGATATTCTAGCCATATGTCAGAACTTATTATAGAGTATTGAATAGTCTTGCATTTGAGTTTTCTCCATCATATCACCTTGTATCTGATAGGGGGGAAATGATGGTCATCTACAAGCTTCAAAGACATATCAAGTGAGCCTGAGTCACATCCTAGAACACCAAATTCAAAGTTGTAGCCAGGGACAAATATGCCCCTGAGCATACCTTCAGTCAGTGATACCTCTTCAAAGAATTGGGGACACTTCCTCTAGTAGAAGACTTCAACTTCTTGACAATTTCGTAAGTGTTCCATGAATTGTGTTAAGCATTCCAGAGTTGTTGGTAATCCTTAAACCATCACAGGTTGAGATCACCCTTTTTAGGCTGAGGTTGTCCCTTTCATACAGGGTGAGACCTCTCTTTCATGGTTGAAGGTTTCGCTCTTCCAGGAGCACTTCCTTTAGCAGAAGAATTGAGCTTCATGCCAGACTTCGAAGAGTTTTGGGAACTACACTAAGCATTCTAGTGTTGGCGGTCATGCTTAAACCACTACCCTTTATACCAACATTTCAGAGAGAACATTCAACCTAGTGCTGCCACGCATTTTTGCACATTGTGTATTACAGCTCTCTTCTTGGACTCATACATAACCCTTCAGATTAAGGGGGGGAATTTCGGACACCTAATCCTCCATGTGTTGGTGTAGAATGTGAACAACCATGAGAGTCTGAGGGACCTTGGGATGTGGAACCCAACAACCACACAAATCTATTATAAATGTATATCATTGTCAAATAATAGATGTACTCTCTTGCTTATCTTTAATATCAGGAGGGGGGGAGGGTTCCCGGATCATATAGGATTGCACTAGGGGGAGACTAACCTCACTCAGAGGTTGGACTACTGGGGTGTTCCCTTCCGCTATTCTTTATGCTATCATACAAGTCATATTGTGGCAAATTACCCCCGGCATAGGGGTGTCCAGAATTATGGGCAGAACTATATGAGGATGCCGAACAAGTTTCAACAGGATGTTGCATTTTATTGGGGACAAGATACTCGTCGACAGTCATGTGCATATCATGGAACTCATACTCTACACTATTTTGTTCATGGGTCCTCACATGAAGGTATTTCCCTTATCAACATTCTGTCATCACCTTTCTCATCTAAGAAATCCAATCCACACGCAATTCGTTGTCCTGTTGTGCCCATCAATCTAACATCCCCATGTTATTGTTCTCCTGATCATGTCACTCCCAAGTTATACCTAGCATACGATGTTCCATCCACTTCATTTGTTAACTATATCCCATCTCCCCCACGTGTTCTTAAATCACAGAGCCCTTGACTTAGTAGTAGCCCGCCTAACACGTCACAGACCTCACCTAACAACTATGTGGGTAGTGATTTGGAATCATTAATAAATAAGAAAATCATTAATATTTGGTCTCTTACTATCCACATGCCTCTCAACATTACTTCTCCCGTAAGTACCACCTTCGCAGGGAACATTAGTATCCGATGTAAAGGGAATTGTTGAAGCCACCATTTTAAGGGTCATGCCAGACATAATTCTTCTCATTCCCCTATTGATAACTTTCTTGTCGACATTTCTATTGCTGATATCCCATCAACTCGGGGCCTTGGAGCACAAATTACCACACAGGATGCACCATGACTGTTATACTCTCACTTAACATCTGGGGTTGGGGAACCCACTCGAAGTTCTTAGCTCTTAAGAAATGTTTTCTCTCTATACATCCCTGTGTAATTTTATTACAAGAAACCATGCATTTGGTTTCTAGTTTTGTTGCAAATTTCGGGAAAATGTTTCTGCATTGGTACATTATTGCTACAACTATAGGTGGAAAATTTGGTGGACTTGTGGTTTTAAGGGATCCGCTCCGGGTTCGGGCTACTACTTTTTCTTTCTCTGCTGGAATCTTGATAGAGGAATATTTTTGTGGGAAACTGGACCGTATTCATAATCTGAACCTATATGTCTCATATAGGAACAGGATGGTACTCTGGAAGGCACTGTTCGATTATGGTATTATGAACCTCACTTCTCTGATTGTTGTGGGGGATTTTAACTGTACTAGAGGACTGCATGACGTATGGGGGTGGACTAGAAAAGTGGATTCAATTGCGAGTATAATCCATGATGCAGTTATTGAACATAACTTCATTGATATTTTCCCATCAATGGTTGTCCCTATCTAGGATAACAGAAGAAAAGGGGAGGCATACATTGCGAAATTATTGCACTGCTTTAGACTACATGAGACTTTGATGGATCATCTAGGTAATGTATATTCGGATGTCATAAGTAATTTTCTCTAAGATCATTGGCCTATTGTTTTGCATTGGAGGGTGGTGATTCATACATATGGTTTTTCATTTAAATTCAACCATACCTGGCTTGATGATCAAGAGTTTAATGATTTTGTTCACATGATATGGGCCTAGTCCCTCACATCAGGGCCTTCCCCTATGGAACACATTTTGGCTAAGTTGTATGTTCTTAGATGGAATGTAAAAATATGGCAAAGGGAAAATTCCCTAGCTTAGTAGAAGGATCTTAAGGATATTCAATGTGAACTAGATTCCTTATTGCCTCAAATGTCCTTTCATTCACTTCATCAGGATATCAAGTCTCATATATATGGACTGGAAACAAAAAGAAAGGATATCCTTTTAGCTATTGAAGCCTCTTGGCATTTGAAGAGTTGGGCAATTTGGATAAAGGAAGGAGATAGTAATACTAAATTTTTTCATCAATATGTGAACCATCAGCATAATATTACCTCTATTTGGAAAGCATATGATGTAGAGGTAAAGTGCTTTCAGACGTAGGAAGACATTAGTGGTGTTGTTGTTGCACATTTTCAAAATGCATATGAACATAAAGGAGCAGCTAATGGGGATGATTTTTTATGGGTTGTTGAACTTTATCCAACTATGTTTGAAGCCAAGAACAATGAAAACATTTTTAAAGAGGTCATTGAAGAAGAAATTCTAGAGGTACTAAAATCCTTTAAACGAGACAAAAGTCCAGGTTCGGATGGGTGTTCGGTCGATATCTTTATCCACTTCTTTGAAATATTTAAAAATGATCTCTTGAGGGTGGTGGAGACAAGAATTAGGGGTGATATTCACTCGTGCATAAATTCAACCTACATCGCTCTTATTCCTAAAAAATCTCCATCTTCGACATTGGGTGACTTCAAAACCATATCGCTATGTAATCTTATCTATATGATCATCTCCAAAATCATAACTATCCGATTGAGGAGCAATTTGTAAAAGTTTATAACTCAAGAACAATTTGAGTTTTTACTGGATAGGAAAATACATGATGTTGTTGCCATCGAACACAAGTGTGTGTATTTTATTCACACTAAGCACATAAATGCTGGTATCATGAAAGTGGATTTGCAAAAGGAGTATGACTGCATTGGTTGGGGTTACTTGGGAATCGTTCTATTCAAAACTGGTTTGCATCCTAGATGTGTTAATTGGGTCATGTCTTGTGTCTTGAATATAAACTATGCAGTAATTATAAATGGACTTCCTACTCATTTTGTCTAGGTTGGATGAGGATTGCGTCAGGTTTGCTCATTATCTCCCTTATTGTTCATATTAGCTATGGATGGACTGAGTTTACAGATCAAAAAAGTAGTGGAGGAAGAATAGATTCAGGTACTGGTAATGGGTATAAATATCAAAATATCTCATAGTTTTCTTGTAGATGATGTGCTTGTTATGGAAATGTTAGATCAGTTTACTTAGTTGCATCTTTTCCATATATTTAACAAATTTTCTATTGCAACTAGATTGAGTATGAATCTACACAAATCTATTGTATATCATGATTCTATTGATATGGAAGTCATTGAATATATCAAGAATCTATTTGGCATTGAAGCAACATAAATGTTGCTTATTATACAATATCTTGGATACTGCATAAAACCAATCTACTACAAAAAATCTGATTTGCAATGGTTGGTTTATCGATTTTTCAAACGGATTACTGGATGGGAATTCCGTTGTCTATCTTTGGGGGGCTATGTGATTCTCATGTAGGCTATACTTTCTCAACGTGGGTTCTTCTAGGCACACTTATATCAGATCCCAGAGGCAGTTATAAAAAGCATTAGTCATATAATTGCCAAGTTTATATGGACCGGGAGCAATGATCACCACAAAATCCACTTAACTAAAATGTCACATATTACTTGTTTAATAAATAAGGGGGGATGGGGTATTATGAACTTAAATACTTTTCGATTATCACTGCGAGTGAAATCACTTTGGTGTGCCATTTTCGGATTTGGTATATGGAGTACGGTGATCAAACATAAGTATATGAAAAATCAGGAATTTCTATTTTGGTTTTGCAATCACCACATTGTTTTAGAGTATGGATCGACCATCTGGAATATACATGAAAAAGGTGTATTATTTCTTCATTCAATTATTGGTGTAGAGTATGGGACCAAGACATTCCATAATAATTGGGGTCGATAAGATTCAGGGTGCCGGTAGGGATTGTTGTTTTTCTGATAATCTACTAAGAAAATGGCATTTTTTTATTGAACCAATTGATCAACACATGGAGAGATAGATATCCCATATGGTAAACTTCAAATGATCTAGGGATGGTTGAAAATCTGGCAACAGAATGGAATCATGTTTGTGTTGCCTATAAAGTTCTGGGAATATTCAAGGAGGATCATTGTGATAAAATGGTATGGGCAAGAAAACTGAAGGATGGAAACATAAGTGTGGCTGATGTAAATACTATAATATGTGGTGGTGACGACAACAATATGGAGGACCTAACTCTTACTTTCCTCTTGAGTAACCATATTCCTATTAAAATCATCTGCTTTGCATGGTTAGTATACCATAAAAAGAATGTTACATCAAAGAATTTACAAAAGCGTCAATGGCACGGGCCCAGTATATGTGCAATTCATAAAAAGGCGGTGGAGGAAAATGAACATATGTTCCTCAAACGTCAAAAGGTTATCCACATATGGAGTAAATTAGCTAATCATTTTGGTTGTTGACACCTAATCCGAAACGGATGGGTGAACTGGACAGTCATCCAGAAGATGAACTGATCCTCCATATTTATGTATATAAATGTATGTTAGCTAATGAATAACATAATCAATTTTCTCTCGCTCATTCATTCTGGAGTTACCCTGGCCTGACATGGTATCAGAGCACAGGTCCCAGAATAGTTGTAACTCCTGCCTGAGAGCTGCTCAGTCTCTAACATCTCTGACTTTGAAATAGCTGAAGACTGCCATTGCCTGGAAACTGTCGCTGCCTGCAAACGCCTGGAATTTCAATGCATTGAAACGCCTGAAATTGGTAACCGTTTCATGTTTAATTTT
>APFE030938837.1:7924-50043 GCA_000404065.3 Pinus taeda | reverse complement strand
TTTTCATGTTGAAAAAAATAAAAATAAAATTCCTTAATCATTAAACAAAATGAGTGTGATGGCCATGATGAAGGAATAATGTGCATTTGTACGAAATCTAGCGTGATTAACCATATTAGTAAAAGTCATCTTTTGTGCTCCCTCTGCTCCAATATTTAAACCAATTCCTAATTTTCTATTTACACTACCATGTCAGTTAAGATACCTCTTCCCTTCATAAGAAGATAGGCAGTTGTTGGGAACATGATCCCCTAAGGATATTTTTTGGTCTAAAAGCCCCCGTTTTGGTGAAATTTTGTAATAAACTTGTAAATACTCTGCATTTTGTGGTCATGGAGAGTGAAGGTGCTAGGTTTCATAAAAGGGTTGTTCACCCTTAGCTTTTTAAATTAGAGTCAGCTATAAAATATCTACCCATGGTCCGCAGACCATGGGATTGTATAAAAAGAGCTAAGCTCTAAGTAGTTTTGGGGATTCATGGGTTGAAGTCTTATCTAATCATAGCTCTAAAGCAAGAAATCTATGTTTCAGGTCATATTGTAGGTAAAGGCTCTATAGCTAAGTGCACAAAGGCCTAGGGTGGAAGTCCGCAACTGACTACTCGGACCACTGTAGCTATGTGCGCAGGGTGGATAGAGTTTGTAATCACTTGAAGATATCAATAAAGAGAAGTATTCTGCAAATTCTGTGTCTTAATTCCAATTAATGCATCCTATCATTTTATGTATGAATTTCCTTTATAATTCTTATACGATGTGTGAATGAATGTAATTACGTTGGGTAACTGAACGCAAGTAAGAACATATGTTTATGCGGTTATAATTGTAATTATCTATTAAGATAAGTAATATTCTTAAGATAACTTGACAATATGTGCAATACGCTGCCTTAGTAGTGCGAAAGTATCTGAATCAATGTTTAGGGTTGAGCGAAGGCTAGTCATACCCTTTTGTAGAGGTATCAAAGGGAGGAATGAGGGGTTAGGAAGGTAGAGCCCTAGAACTAAGTGACCTGCATGAATGGAAGAATAGAAGGACATCACGACCATCTCACGGTGTGGAAACTTTGTCCCAGCACCCTCCCATATTGCTTCGAGTGAGACTTTGGTTCGCGCTCTGTGGACTGATGCCGAAAGCGATAGTAGTGCAAGGATTTGTTTGGATAATTAACCCTAAACCTAGGTTAGGCCCCCTCAAGCCAACAAATGATTCCATTGCTGAGACTGAAATCTACGTAAGAGATGTGTGATGTTGTATGATTGGAATCAAACTAAGAAAGATATTAGAGACTGTTTTGATAGGAAGATCCACAAATTTGTGGCACAGCAAAACATAAGTCCTCGACTAACAAAGGAACAATCGTTGGACAGGTACCTATTTACAGAAATACACGAGACCTTTTTTTGTCCTTTTCGGTTGAGCTATATGAGTGGATCATGAAGCTAGAAGATAGCGAAGGAAGGTGGAAGCTTGACGATCCTATTGTCTGGACCCTGGAGCTAGTACAGAAATTGGACGCATCAGAGGATAACATCATCCACACAGTTGGTCAATGTCTCAATCATGTCATAGGAGGATTTGTAACTGAATTTGTTGTTGACACCTTAGTCATCTACAATGAGGTGGAGTGGCACTTTTTCAAAGGACCATGAGGTAAGTAATTGAAATCTTTGAATACCTGTATTAAAATATTATTGTGCAAAAAGCGGGTTATGCAGCTACCTTGATGTTCGAAGCTATGCAAAATAGAAAACTTACATAAACGAAGGAGAAAAGGGTGTTGAATATAGCCCATTGATTTCACCTCCGTGAGGTGATGAAGAGGGGATAGCACAGGCTTCTCTACGAAGTTCTATTTAGTTGATAAGACAAGGATTCCTGCGACTGCCACCTCCACCCACATTACCCGCAACTTGACCACCATCACCTATGACTTCACCTATACCACCTCTGCGTCCATCGTAGTTTAGTATGGCAAATTCAGTGAGTTGCCTTCATTCAAAGGATTGGGAAATGAGGACCCGAACCAGCTTTGGTTTGTTGTGAAAGCTAAGTGGGAAGCTTAGGGTATTACGAATGACCACATGAAGAATGTGACATTGGTTAGTGCTCAATAGGATTGCAAGTTGACATAGTATATCAAGTTCTCTAATGATAATGTGAATGATGGAGTGGAAGACATCTAGATAACACTAAATAGGGAATTTTGTAGGTCTAAATATGAAGCATAGTCTATTTTCAGGTTCAAATAAATCACGTTGCAGCCAGGTGAGACACCTTAGGAATTAGATCAGAGATTGAAGTGTAAAATCCGTGAAGCTAACATGAACCTAATAGATGGAAAACATGGTGAATGGTTTGTGGCTTCGCTCCTGCCACACCTAAGGGTTGCACTGTCACAACAGAAGATAATGACTCAGACATAGGCCTTAGAGATTGCAACGAGACTGCATGCAACAACGATGCAAGATCCAAATCTAGGGGTTCAGAAGACCCATGTGTAGTTGAAGAATCTTTGCCTTGAGATGCAAAGCCTAAAGTAGGACACAACAGTTCGACCAGAGGTGTGCGAAGAGGTATGGTGCCTGAAATGCAAGGGTCAGAGGTATGGCAAAGAACATTGCCTGGTTTTTACAAACTGCCTTGAAGGAGGAGGTATGATACCTTTAAGGCCAGAAGCTCAGGACAAACCACGCATAGGGATTGCATTGTAGTGCACTATATGTTAGGTAGTAGGAAAACATGCTATGAATACCTATCATTTGTTGCAGAAGTTTGTATCGACATTGCGACAACTGTTCTACAACTTTTGTGGGTCGGTAGTCATGATGAGCATAATTGCAAGAGCTATGAACTAATGATGGATAGAACTCCCACCTATAGGGTTCAAGGAGAAAAATAGCCCCCTGACCAGAGTGTGAGGATGGTGTGAACAAGATTTTAGGGGTGTGGATGAGGTCGAGGTAGAGGAGGACCTAGCGGAGGTTGAGGGCAGTTCATCTACTACAATTGCGGGGTACCATGATATTATGCTCATGATTGTATTAAACCAACACATTTTTCATGCAAGTATTTCACTCTATTTGATCATGAAACATAACACTGTCCTACGTTGATAACAAGGATACATGACAAAGGGGCGCTACAACCTCACCTGACTCAGAATCTGCATATGGTGAGGTCTGAGCTACACGAAAAGGATCCGAAGGTGAATATAGTACTCTGAAGTGGAATCAAAATAGGAGATGATAAGGGGAAATAGCCTGAGGATAGTACATTGGCTTACAAAGCTCCAAAAAAGGAGGTTGTGTTCAATTTGGAGCGCACACGTGAAACATTCATGGAAGCAAAGAAGAGCTTCACTAAGGCCTCCACCTCAGGATGCAAGGATAAGCCTAAACAGGAGATGGACCCTTCTATGCTTACAACCTTCCTGGAGACTTGTATGAGGTTACTGCACAAATGCAAGGCTATGAAGGGGCTTCAGGAACTTATAAATAGATGTGCTAGAAACAAACCACATGAGCGCACGTAGTACAAAAGATAGGTAAGCATAAAACAAGGATGGGATGGGAAATGAGGCTGAATGTGCAAATAAAAGAGTGTGAGATGGATTAGGTTATCTTGAACCTTGGTTAGATGCAAACTTCCTACGAAAATAGACTTGGGATCAGATGGGGAGACCCGCGCTACCATGGTCTCCGATTTAGCTAAGGATGGTGAATTAGCAGAAGATCATCCCCATGGGGTAGTTACAAGGGGTGACTATAGATATTGAGGGTGTGAGAACGCTCACTGACTTTGAAATAATATAAATTGTGGACGAGAAACCCATACCCTATCCTCCTGGGAATTGATTGGGCTACCGATATGAACAGTGTAATCAATCTTAAGAAACGAAAGATGATATTTGAGAAGAAATCACTCCACATAATTCTACCCTTAGCTCCTACTGAGGGATCATTCTATGAACCAGTCTGTGATTATGTGAGGGATGACGATCTAGAGTATCTATAAGATAACAACACGAGACCAATATTGGGTGAATCCAATAGAGGAGGGACAAATTACATGGGATCGCAAGAGTTCCTGCACCTCAAACTTTGATGAATAATTAGAGCGTTGACAAAATCAGTTACATGAACTAACTACACTAAGTGGTAACATGATGACCTAGTCGCTGCACTGTGTGTCATCAGAGGTAAGAATCTACCTATTTATGATGGCTTGAATGATGTATATACCTTCTTGGATGCATTTCAAAGGGAGGTACCAGAAAAGTAGTGCTTCGAGTCGTTGGACTGGGGAATGTGCGCTACACCCACAAGGTGGTGGGGTACGCACAAGGGAAGCTTTGATGATTGGCGTGAATGTATGAGAATGATTTTAACATGCTTTGGGAATCTGAAGATGCAAATGACAGATAGGTATAATGGTTAGGATGATCCATGTATGCACTTGGCCAAATGGGCTCAGGCTTATGGAGAGAAGCCCCAACCTGAATGGGTGTACTTGTACTATCACACCCTGGATGTCATCCTGACGAACTGGTATGTAGAAATAGAGCTCCACCATGGTACACGTGAATGGGATATTCTATGTGAAGGATTCATAATGGAATTTAGTTTTGAAGACATGTTTGACTATATTGACAAAGTGCTACAAGGGATGAAAGCAGTAAATTTTAGGATACTGCAGGATCCTTTAGACCTGATTCAACCTGAGTGGGCTACTCAGCTAAGTCATGTGCTAGAATGCTATAATGTAACCACTAAAGAGGAAGATGAAGATCCAAAAATGATTAACATCCATGAAATAGAAGGCCACCACAAGTTTGAAGGACTGCAAATTAAGAATCCTGACATAACCACACCATCGAAAACAAAAAAAGTAAATGATGGTACGGAGGCAGAGCCCAAACTTGTGAAGGTTGGAGATTACTTAGACGATGCAACGTTGGATAAGGTCACTGAATTTCTCCACAAATACTAGGATTTATTCCCTACCATGTTTACGAATCTAAAAGGGATAATCAGAGAGCTAGGTGTTATGAAGATCACGTTGAAGCCCAACACAAAGCTGGTTAAGAAAATATGTTACCATCTCAGTCCTAAGTATAAGGAGAAGGTATTCCTAGAGCTAGATAAGATTCTCATGGCAGGCATCATTGAGCCTGTGGAAGAATCTTACTGGGTAAGCCTGATGGTAGTACATGAGAAGGAGCAGAAGGATGAAATAAGGATATGCATGGATCTCATAAAGTTGAATGATGCTTGCATACATGATCCTTTTTTGGCTCCACTTGCTAATGAAGTTTTGGATAATGTACATGGCTAGGAATTATATTCGTTCACTGATGGGTTCTCAGGGTACCACCAAATCAAAATCGCATCAGAGGATAAGAGCAGGACAACCTTTGCAACTGACTCAGGTTGTTTTCAATATACTGTAATGTCATTTGAATTGAAGAATACACCTACGATTTTCTGATGCATAGTCATTTCTACATTCAAGGAATTGCTCATAAGTTCCTAGAAGTATACTTTGATGACTGGACTATGTGTGGGCTGCTGAGATGCCATGTCGCTAGTTTATGTCTGATGCTAGATACTTGTCCAAGATACCAAGTTGCACTCAATTTGAAGAAGTGTCTATTTTGTGTTCCATTTGACACCCTGCTAGGTCATGTGATTTGCAGACAGGGACTAATGATAGATCATGTAAAGATTGTGGTGATACTGAACTTGGAAGTGCCAAGGAGTGTGAAGCAGTTATGGACTACCCTAGGACATACAGGATATTACAAAAAGTTCATTAAAGGCTATGCCCAGATCACCATGCCTATGTAGAATTTTTTTAAAAAGGATGTCACATTCTATTAGAATGAGGATTGTAAGAAGAGCCTGGATGTATTGAAAGAAAAGATGGTCACTGCGCCAATTTTATTCTTCCTAGATTGGAAGAAGGAGTTTCATGTACACGTCGACACGTCATGTATAGCTCTGGGAGTAGTACTGACACAGGCTGGTGGAGAAGGATTGGACCATCCTATAACTTTCACAAGCATAATGTTATTTAAGAAAAACAAGAACTATTCTACTAACGAGTGCGAAGGGTTAGCTATGGTTTATGCGCTCCAAAATTTTAGGCACTACTTGCTGGGAGGCCACTTTAACATGTATACAGACCACTCCACGCTGAAATATTTGGTCAATAAACATGTGTTTTGGGGGGGAGAATCTACATATGGTTGTTATGGTTCTAAGAATATGATTTTGAAGTTATTGTGAAGCCTGGATGACTGAAAGCAGGACCATACCATCTGTCGCGCATTGAAACAGGGGAAGAACCCACTAATTTGGAGGAAGAATTGTTTGATGCACAACTATTTCCAAGTACTCATCACAGATCATCATTTTGAGGATGTCATACACTTCCTAATGACAGGAGATACCCCAGAGGGATATACTATCTAGTAGAAGAAGGAGTTAGTGGTGCGCGCGATAGATTTTTCTATCATTGCTGGGAATCTGTACAAAATGGGATATCATGAGATATTGCGATGATCTATACCTAAGTCTAAAAGAAGCAACATCCTCACAGATGATCATGGGGGCGTCATGAGAGGACATTATGTATGGAGAGTAACCACACATAATATTCAACCCGTAGGGTTGTGGTGGCCAACCCTCCATCGAGACTCAAAATCATATTGCAATGCATGCAGTGTTTGTCAAAGGACTAGCAGGCCGTTGTGGAGGTATGAGATGCCTTTGAATCCACAAATGACATTGCAACCCTTTCAAAAATGGGAGATATATCTTGTGGGAGCCATTTATCCCGAAGGAATGACAGGAGTGAGGTACATTATCACAGAAATGGAGTATTTGAATCGTTGGGCAGAGGCATAGCCTGTGAAGGATTGCACAGGCACAACTGCTACAAAATCCCTCTTTGAGAATTTATTGATGTGATTTGGCTATCCAAATATTTTGATGTGTGATCACGGTATGCACCTTCTGAATGAGACGATCAATGCGCTAATGGAGGAATTTTAGGAATATCATTAGAAGAGCATGCCTTATAACCCATAGGCTAACGGGACAGTGGAAGCATTCAGTAAAGTGCTAGAGAATACTCTGACCAAGGTTTGCAATGCTCAACAAAGTGATTGGGACCTATTCATACCTACAATATTATGGGCTCATCGGACGACATGCAAGAAGTTAACTGGACAAACTCCCTTTAGGATTTTCTATGGTGTTGAAGCGATAATTCCTATGGAATATATTGTGCCTAGTATGCGCATAGCGACACTCATAGGTATGATGGATCATGGAACCCTGAAGGAAAGGATCACATAGCTGGATGTGCTTGAGGAAGAGAGATCGTTGGCTAGATTTCACCAACAGGTCCAAAATTAGCACAAAAAAGCATGGCATGATTGACACATTAAGTTGTGCACCTTTATGGTAAATGACCTACTTTTGTTATATGACAACAAGTTTGATCAATTTCTAGGGAAATTCACAATGCAGTGGTTAGGGCCCTATGTCATTAAGGAGATTACCAATGGGGGAGTGGTACAACTGGTCAAGTTGAATGGAGATCCCTTCCCAGGAAAGGTGAATGACAGTGAGTTGAAGCCATACACCGGCGGTCTAGCCATGTGACTAGATGAAGGTAGCATAGTCTTAGCACTCCATGCAGCTAAAAGGAGGCGCGATACTACAAACTACACTGGTTAGGTTGGGGAGCTATGATATTGGAGGATTGTGCGCAACAATGAAGTGACATAGGGTTTGCGACAATGCGAAGGAAGTTGCACTACCCAGGGAGAAATCATGCAGGTCAGCTGAATAGTGATCATTAAAGTCATTGTTCATGATTTGATGGTAGAAATGCAACCAAATGGAGTAGGCAGCCGACATTTAAGACGACATTATGGCTCATATCTTTGAAAATTTACAGCCAATCCTGCATTAATCGAACGAATTTAGGGGGAATGGTCAGATTTGAATTCAAAATGCCTTATAAATTACAGGTGGTTGTCAAGTGAAAAACACTTGGAATTTTGAGAATTGAGTTTTTTGGCTCTCAGGCACTCACGAACTGAGAATTCTTTGAGGCTTTGAAAGAGACTCCAACATTTGCAAACTTATGGGAGATGTCGCGAGCACTGTTGGAAAGCGCTATGTCAGCACCCATAGAAACTATAAATATCGAAGAATTAGTAGAGGATTCGACACCAGAAACGGAGGTAGAGGCAGAAGTAGTTGCTCCAGAAGTGGTGGAAATATTATCAGAAGCCCCTAAATTGCTGAGCAAGCCGAGGCCAAAGAAGAACCCAACCAAAGAGACCACAAAGGATAAAAATGGTAAGCAGCCTGCCATGTCCGTGCGTGCATCACCAAGGAGAAACCCAGCAAAACCCATTGCACAAGAGAAAGAAAGGCCATAAATTTGGAGTCAGAGGAGGAAGATATTGAAGACATCACGATGGATGATTAGGATGTGGGATATGAAGTGGAGGAGGTTGAAGCCCAGGGTGCAGACCTTATTACTCATTTGCTTGAGTATGTCCCTCCGGACAAGCCTAAGACCAAGGTACTGAAACAAATCGATGAGAGAAAGGCCCCATTGCAAACCCCTCTGCTACTAGATGATATTGTTTTCAATGGACAACGCTTGGTGTGGGTGCCGCTTGTTGGGCCACTAGTTTTTCATTATTATTATCACTCTTTAATGCCTATTTCATCCATTTCTACCATTCTTTATCGTGTCATTTATCACACTTTATCATATAAATCCATTTTATAATTATTTATGCTCATATGGATAAATATTATTTCTTCTCCTTTATTTTTAATAAATTAATGATTATTATGCATGATTTTACCAATGATGGTTTAATGAATTTGTTGAAACATCACTCACCATTCTAGCCCTCAAGACCTTTTCCATATTGAATGTTTGATCTCGAGCTCATTATTAAATATTCCAACTTAGAAATTTGCTGGAGTAAGAAGTGACAATTTTGCGTTAAACATTTTGGGCAAATGAATGAGAATCTGGAAAATTCAAAACATGGATTTTGTCCAGAACAAACCCAGTTAGTCTTACGATGAGTAGTTTTCCAAAATTCGATTTGTATTAAGAGAAATGGAAGGTTCTCCGAAGACGATTTTCTCATATTTGTTTTTGCAACCATTTTCCAAATTATTTTAGTTGCAATACCAAATTCGACCTGTTCTTGTTGAATGTTGATGGAGAGATATTTCAGATATGATCTTGTTGATCAATTTGTTTGGAACAATTCAATTTTGTAATGGGAATAATTTTGTAATCATCTATGTTGTAACTTCTCTTTGCTCTTTGTGTATTTAAATGAAAACAAAGATCAAAGAGACGAGGATGATAATCGGGGATAATAGGATAGGATAGGAGGAGGAGATATAATGGAGAGATTTAACTTCTTGCCTTTTACTTCAATTCTCATTTTAATATATAGAATGTTATTTTGAAGAAGGTGATCGTATTGTTATGACAAGTGACTTTGATGATTAATACATAAATGGCATTGTTGTTCATTTATATATTTTGAAGTAGCTAAGTAGTATCCACTGGTGACTAGGGCCCAGCCTTTGGTGGATCTTACTATTATTCCCTATTTTATACTTTTCCATTTTCTATGAGTTTATTCTATTTTGTATCTTTGCAGTTCCTACGAGTTTATTCTGTTTTATATCTTTGGAGTTGGTTTACTTTCCTTAATTTTCATTTCGTATACTCATTTCAATAATTTGCAACTATGTTAATTGATTTCATTTATGCATGTCGTGGATTGAATTAGTTATCAGTTAAGGAATTGCTTCTCGTTAATTAAGAGAGAGTGTGATTAGTATAGATCCAGCTGAAAGAGCTTAGTTATTGGTACAATGCTCTCAATTGATATTATTCTCATTCAAATTGCTTGATTAATGTAGATCCAACTAGAAGAACCTAGTTATTATTGCAATTCTCTCAATTGATGCTATTCCCATTTGCATTGCTTACGTAAGATTGTATTATGGTTTTGCTTCAGATTAAGTCTTGATGCTTAGATGTATTATTTCCTTTAAAAGTTACAGCTTGAGATTTATGATTGCATCCGTTTACTCTTTTATTGAATTTAATAGATTATCTTAAATAATTACTCTCTAGATTTATAGCTTGCAAATATTGCGTACACTCTTGAAACAAAAAGACTTACCCAGGTTGATAATTAATGTGAGGCAATTAGGAGTTTTAAAAGACACCTTTTAGCATCCAACATTTTGGCGCCATTTCTAGGGAGAGTGTTGCCATTTCACAGAGTGTGATGTATGTTTGATATTTTTTGCTGGGAAAGAATTGGCTATTAAAAACGGAAGGTAAGAACCTACATAATGAGCAAGTAAAGTGCTTGCTCCTCCACCTGCTTTTCAACACAATTGCATAGAAGTTGAAGTAGGTGTTTGATGTTTGTCTGTTGTGAAAGAATTGGGTATTAAAAATGGAGGTTAAGAACTTGTGTAATGAGAAAGTAAAGTGCTTGCTCCTCCACCCAATTTTCAACAGAATTGCGTAGGAATTGAGGTAGGAATTTTAGAGGTAGAATTTTTGAAAAATGATCCCATAATTCCACTCGAGTGGTGATGTAAGCACCACCCATTTCACTCACCAATTGATAGGAACATTTGAATGAGGATCCTCAAAGAAACACATGAAAAACATCTTTATTATGGTAAGAAATGGCTCACATTGCAACTTTTGAATTCCCTATCAAAGATCTAGGAGGAGTGATACAAATGCACATAATTACCCCATCTTCTCTACCAAATTTTCATGGTTTGAAAAATGAAGACGCAGATACTTTTTTATTTGAGTTTGAAGTACTTTGTAGAGGATATGATTATTGTACTAATGATCAAAGGTTGAAAGTGATTTCTCTTACTCTAAAAGGAGTAGGTCTCTGATGGTTCAGATCCTTGGTGGGACCTACATCCAAACATGGTAGGACATGAATAACGTATTCTTGAAGAAGTACCAAGGCTGTTACAAGGCTGATGAAGATGATTTCAATATGAAACAAGGGGAATATGAAATCTTGGAGGACTATGTGGAGTGATTTCAATACAACCGTCAAAAATCAAAGCATAAGTATTTGGAAAAATAGATCTTAAAAACACTTCTTCTTCAAGGAATCAAAGATGAACTTTTAGAACTCTTAATTCTGATAGGAAAAGGTGGCATTCTCTAGTTATCATATGATGATGTTTGTGAATTGTGCATAAGGTATTCAAGAGGAATCTCCAAGGCTGGTAATAATTCTAAAGAAGTTTCTTCTTTCTTTTCCAAATCTACTACAAGAACAAGAGACATAAGAGGTGAAATCAATTTTCTATTTGAAAATTTTAAATATGATTTTATTAGCTATCTAAATTCATAATTTCATGTTTTGCACATTGAGAAAAATCAGGTATAATTTGATGAAGTATTTTTCCCTCATTACCAAAAGTAGCATCCCATAGATACTCACTCTTCCTTATCTAGGATGGAAGTAGCATATCAAAGAGATGGGGAAGTTTCAACAAGGTCAAAACCATGGAAATCATGGCCTACATGTATGGTTTAAAACACTTCCTCTCCATCTTCTTACTTGTATAATCCATTATGGAATACTCATGTGTTAGGGAAACCATGTCAATCTCAATATAACCACCACCAATCTTGTCTACAAGTTTGGCATGGTTCATCTTATGATTGCATGACTACTCTCCCTCATATCTTAGCCCAAAGGCATCCTCCATACTTTCCACAAGATCTTCCACAATATCTTGCTTACCTATCAAAACCAACCACTCAACCCAATCAACTACATAATCAAAATGCTCAATTCCCTACATAATTTCCTGCTCGACTCATTCCACACCCTCATCATAATAAAATAGTACAACATGATTACATTTTTGAACTCCAAAATTTACCTACCCTTTTCACCCATTCTATCTCACATACACCATTGCAGAAAACGTATATTGAGATTAGGAATGCCTTAAATCCAAAAATTATAAAAGTTATGAAAGAAAATGAGGTTTCTTCTAGCTTGCATCAACGAGCCATTTTAAGAACTCAAGAACTTCATGATATGATGGTTATGGGAAATAAAGAAAGTAAAGGATATATGGAAGATTGGTTTCAATCCATCGTTTGTTTGCAGCATCACTCCATACTTCAACAATTTTTGGCACCATCGTTTCAAGGGAGGTTGGCTTCTCATACCCTACTATTTATTAATATGCATCTTCGAAATTTGGGTATGTACATAATGCAGGCTTTATTTTGAAAATGGCTCCACTAGAAGTAATCATATACATAAGCATATTCATATATCAAAGAAGAGTAGGTTAGTGTAGAAAATATATAACTAAGGACATAAATAAATACATTTTTATTAATATATAAAAATAGTTGTTTTTGTTGCAACACGCTGTGGAAATCAACATCAATGATAAATGTTTTAATTAATTTGTGTATGTAGATGAATTATAATGGAAGTAAAATTTCTAAGAAAAAATCATGTTCATTTTTACCAACGATTTGAAAAAAATGCTTGAATATCATATTTTTTTGGCTTGTGGGCTTGATGAAATTTCTGAAAACACAATCGGGGCAGTCATGTTTTGAGGGACCAAAAGGGAATAATTTTAAAATTCGTTTCTCTCCTAATTATCCCTGGATGTCTAATTTCCAACCCAATTTGAATCACTCAATTTGGATTTGAAATGAAAATTTTATAACCAAAACATTGACAAGGTGTCTAACAGGTAGCTTAGGAATAGAGTTGGGACAGTTGGTTTTTGGAGGCCTAAATGACTATATCTTGAAAACATGTTTCCAAGGTATGTTCCCCTATGAATATAGTTTACAAATAAATTTGAATCACTCATTTTAGATATCATATGAGAATGTTATGACCAAAATACTAACTGTCTATCATAAATCAACACTCTTAAAACTTTGTTTTTCTAGCTGTTCACTTGTGTATTTGACCCATCAATTCTCTTTGTTTTAAAAAATTATTTCTATTGGAGATAAATAAACTAATCTAATTTTGTGTCCAATTTGAATCAGCTCAATCTATCATCAAACGAAAATGTTATGCTTAAGATATCCATTGTTGGTCTAAAATGGGTAATCGAAAATGACTCCATTATGCAAGTTGTTCTAAGTAAAATTGGCATATCATATCATTGAATTTTTCAAAGTTCTTTCTATTGATAATAGATATTTGAATTAGCTCTCATTTGGCTTTCAAATCACTCAAATTGGACAAAAAAAAGGAGTTATGATTAAAACATTGCAGGTTAGCATGATTGGCCATTGCTCTCCCACATGTAATAAATTAATTTTACTTTGTTATATTTTTTCCACGGATTTGTTTTACAAAGTAACTACTTATTAGTTTTTTTGCATAATCCTTGGATTATGGGAGCCCAATCCCCTCTCTTTCTCCATTATTAATTGTTTTATTGTAGGTAGACACTCGTTTTTTGCAGGTCTTAGGAGGATAAAGAATGTCAATTCATGAATGAGCGATTCTTGAAAGAAATTTTAATGAAACAAGGGAATCTCATCCAATTCATTACCTAACAGATTCATAACAGAAGAAATGTAAGATTGGTTTCCATTTGATGATTCATGTCACCACTGCCAAATCATTTTTTCAAGGGATCAATTTTTTCCATTGACAAATTGATATTCCCTTAGGAAATAACATCATAATTGTCATAAATTACTTTATTTATTTATTTATATATTGTCTTTTTTAAAATGAAGTGTTGTTTATTTCTAAATTCTCTTATGTTTTTGTGTTTCAGGTGTTTCTTCCTTCAAATTGTAGTTTATGCTCCATAGGCAGTTGAACAATGAGGACCCCACCACGCAAGTTTTAGTTGCAGAAGGAAATCCTTCGACAACTTCATTATTGTAAGAAGTTATTTCTTTTTGTAAAAACTATAAATATGATTGCTGATTTGATTTTCTGTGTCTTTTGGTATTTGTTGTTCCCACTTCATAACAACACTTTTTGTTTTTGTTGTTCGCGCTTCGGAATAACAATTTTGGTTTTTGTTGTTCCCACTTCAGAACAACACTTTTGGTTTTTGCTGTTATCTCTTCAGAACACCACTTTTGTTTTTTTTTGTTCCCACATCGGAGCAATAGTTCTTATTTTTCTTGTTCCAACTTTGGAACAACACTTTTGGTTTTTTTGTTCCCACTTCGTAACAACACTTTTGGTTTTTGTCGTTCCCACTTTGGAACAACACTTTTGGATTTTTATGTTCTCACTTCGGAACAACACTTTTGGTTTTTGTTGTTCCCACTTCGGAACAACACATTTGGTTTTTCCTGTTCCCACTTCGAAACACCAGTTTTCATTTTTGTTGTTCTAAGAATAACACTTTTGGTTTTTGTTGTTCCCACTTTGCAACAATAATTTTGGTTTTTGCTATTCCCACTTCGGAACATAACTTTTGGTTTTTGATGTTCCCTCTTCAGAACAACACTTCTAGTTTTTGTTGTTCCCACTTTGGGACAACACTTTTGGTTTTTGTTTTTCGCACTTAAGAAAAAAACAGTTTGTTTCTGTTGTTCAAATATCAGAACAACATTTTTGGTATTTTTTGTTCTCTCTTCAGAATAGAACTTTTGGTTTTTGATGTTCTCGCTTCGGAACAACACTTTTGGTTTTTTTTGTTCCCACTTTGGAACAACACCTTTTGTTTTTTTTGTTCCCACTTCGGAACAACACTTTTGGTTTTTGTTGTTCCCACTTCAGAACAACACTTTCCATTTTTGCTATTCCCACTTTGGAACAACACTTTTGGTTTTTGTTGTTCCAGCTTTGAAACAACACTTTTCATTTTTGTTGTTCTCAGTTCGAAACATCACTTTTGTTTTTGTTGTTACCACTTCAGAACAACACTTTTTGTTTGTTGTTCCCACTTCGAAACATCACTTTTCGTTTTTGTTGTTCCCATTCTGAATACTAGTTTTCTGCATTTTTGTTGTTCCCTTTTGGGAATAACAGTTTTCTGCATTTTTGTTGTTCTCTTTTGGGAACAATACTTTTATGTGTTTTTGTTCTTCCCTTTTGGGAACAACACTTTTCTGCAATTTTGTTGTTCCAACTTTTGAACAATGCTTTTTGAGTGTTTATTGTTCCATCTTTGGAACAACACTTTTTATTGTTTACTATTCAAACTTTCGAACAACACCTTTTTCTTTTAGCGTGTCTTGTTGTTCCCACTATTGAACAACTGTTATTCCATCTTTGAAACAACATTTTTGCTTCTTCTGAATTTTTTTGTTTTGTGAATAGCACTTCCTTCCTCTTATGGGATTATTTGTAGCTCATCTCAGCCCCATTTTTCTGATTTCCTTTCACAGAATGAAGTACAATTCTTTTATGAGGACAAGAATTATGGAGTCTATTGAGGCACGTAAATGCCCTTAACGTTATTATCTTTAACATGACAACTTTTGGATGAGAGATTCTTTTTAAGAAAAGGGGGAGTTATTTATATACTACTTTACTGCATCATTTTCTGATGTACATGATACTGATTGATCATTTTAATACCATGTTGGTTCCACCCTTCTTGGTTATAATATTCTTTGTTTGTAATAAATGATATTATGGGTATCTTTTTTCTATTGACATTTTCAAATTATTCCACCATCCCTACTCTTGAGGAGTACTAAGCCTCCCTCTATTTATCATAAAATGTGGAACAACAACAAAACTTTGCCTACAGATAGAGGATAGGGGGTCTCATTAAGAAACAACTTACCATGTTCATAAGGATGTAGGAAAGTGACATTCACTATGGCCATCACACCAGAGTTATGATCCATATGATAGCCAAAATATCCTTGGAATACGAGGTCTCATCACAAGTCGGCCTGATCACTTGTGCTACATCCTAGTGGATGGCAGTGTGGTTATCTGGTTACCACGATAGCACATTGACGTCTATTGTAAAACAACACTGGAACTCTCCATTTATAAATTGAGGATCTTGTCTCATATGGGTTAAAAAGCAACCCTATCGAGGCTATGGATGCCTACTGGCAGCAGAGGCTTTGCTTATGGTATTGAAGTTATATCTGATAGTCAATTATTACTATAATACTCTCTTCTTATTCTCTCTTTTTATCGAAGAAGTTATTTCCTTAATTTTTCCCTGTTTTGAACCTTTACACATGGGAAATTATTTTCCAATCAATCGCTCATTCTCAACTAGAATACCGTCACCAAAGCATCTTTTTGGCATATTGATGTTCTTTTCATTTTTCGCATAACTTATCATCAATCCAAAGCATCCTATCTCTTATTCATAACTATTTTTACACACTCTGCTCTCATTATAACCATACCTCTTTCCGTGCAATCATTGATATGTGTACTCTGCTTCATTTACTGTCGTATTGTTCATTCCCTTGCCATGTCATTAGAACACCACTTTTCCTATGCTTTATGGTCATGAACGCCATTTTCCAATTGGAGGGGGATGGTATGCATTATGTGATAGCATGCGATATAATTACTGCAGTCTACCATAACTTGTTAATTTGACAAAATATTAGTGTTGCATTTATACAAAAGTTTTTTCTGATTGAAATTTTTGCATACGGCTTATCTATTGTTGTTCTAAACTAAAACTGTTGATTCAAGAAATTTGCATGCAAAATAGTGACTTGTTTACAAGAGAACAACAAGTGTGAAGGGAAACTCTATTCGTAGTAGGGCAACACTATTGAAACTAACAGAAGAGGTTTGAGAAACTCACGAATGCGAACAATTGTTTAGACATGATGTGCTTTCTTGGATTCCACCTTTTGCATCACTTTCAGCATCAACTTAGCCTACATCAGCTTCAACAAATGCCAGTCTATACATGTCATTGTACATTTCTTCAGAGGTAAAACTTGAGGTAAAATAACATATTTTTATGATTTGTTACAAATTTAGGAGAATTTCATGAAAAATCCATTGAGCATTATTTATCATCATTCATTGCACATATTTACCACTTCCCATTTTCAGAGACAAAATATTTATGTTTGGGGTAGTGTTCCTTTCATTTATTTATTTATTATGACCATGCCATTAATATTATTTACCATCCATTGATATTATTATTCATTCTTAACACCTCCCTTCTTCCATGTTGGTTTACAACAAGCATAGATTTCAATAGATTGTAGAAACCACCTCAATTTGTTTTCTAGCATTGCATGAGGGCATGCTAACTCTCTAGTTTGGAGGATGAATTGCTAGACATGATGAATGTTTTCTACTTTCTTTCTCATTTAAGGCATAGAATTTCATTTTTATACAGTGCAGAAATTGGTTGGCATATATTTTTAAAACTATGAATTGAATTATTGTGATTTTTGGGTAACAAAGAGGTATAATTAAAATACACAAACCCAGAAAATTTCAAGTTAATTAGTTTGTCAAATTTCAGATATCATGCACTTTCACATACAACCACTTTGCTTATACCTTATGATCCCTGCATCAAAACAATCTGACTTTTTGGATTAGAGAAGTATTAATATAGTAGAAATCTACTTGCAAAATTTCAGCAAAATCTGGTTTGTAGCTTTTGAGAAAATGGTTAATGACGTTTCATGTTACTTATATCATATTTTGCTACAACTTCATATACATATAGATGAGCCAATGTAAAAATTGTTATGCCTTCATCAACATTGCTAAAATTGAATATTCATTATTTAAGGAAGAAGTCATTTGTTCCATCCATTTCATGAGTTGGGATGAACAATTTTTGTATTATTGCTTGGTTAATACAGAGGCTTTGGGTTGCATGAGGACATGCAATATATTAAGTTTGGGGGTATGTTGGGCCGCTAGTTTTTCATTATTATTATCACTCTTTAACACCTATTTCATCCATTTCTACATTATTTAATACATTATTTATCATACTTTATCATATAATTCCATTTTATAATTATTTATACTCTTATGGATAAATATGATTTCGTCTCCTTTATTTTTGATAAATTAATAATTATTATGCATGATTTTACCAACGATGGTTTAATGAATTTTTTGAAACATCACTCACCATTTTAGCCTCCAAGATCTCTCCCAGATTACAAATTTGATCTCCAACTCATTATTAAATATTCCAACTTAGAAATTTGCAGGAATAAGAAGTGACAATTTTGCATTAAACGTTTTAGGCAAATGAAAAAGAATCTGGAAGATCTGAAACATGGGTTTTGTCCAGAACGAACCGAATTAGTTTCAAGTTGAGAATTATTCCGAGATTCCATTTGTATTAAGAGAAACGAAAGGTTCTTCGAAGATGATTTTCTGAGATTTGTTGTTGCGGCCATTTTCAAAATTATTTCAATTGCAATACCAAATTTGACCTGTACCTGTTGAATGTTGATGGAGAGATATTTCAGATATTATCTTGTTGATCAATTTATTTGGAATAATCCAACTTTCTAATGGGAATCATTGTGTAATCATATATGTTGTAACTTCTCTTTGCTCTTTGTGTATTTAAATGAAAACAATGTTGAAAGAGAGGAGTATAATAATGGGGGATAATAGGATAGGATAGAAGGAGGAGATATAATGGAGAGATTTAACTTCTCGCCTTTAACTTCAATTGTAATTTTAATATGAAGAGTGTTATTTTGAGGAAGGAGATCGTATTTTAATGACAAGTGACTTTGATGATTAATACATAACTTGCATTGATGTTCATTCAGATATTCTGAAGTAGCTAAGCAGTATCCGCTCATCGCTACGACGCAGTCTCTTGTGGATCTTATTGTTGTTCCCTGTTTCATACTTTTCCATTTCCTGCGAGTTTATTCTGTTTTGTATCTTTGTAGTTCCTGCGAGATTATTCTGTTTTATGTCTTTGCAATTGGTTTACTTTCCTTAATTCTGATTTGGTATACTCCTTTCAGTCATTTGCAACTCCAGTAATTGATTTCATTTATGCACACTATGGATTGAATTAGTTATCAGTTAAGGAATTGTTTCTCGTTAATTAAGACAGAGTGTGATTAGTATAGATCCAACTGAGAGAGCTCAGTTACTGCTATAGTGCTCTCAGTTGATGTTATTACCATTCAAATTACTTGATTAATGTAGATCCAGCTGAAAGAGCTTAGTTACTGCTAGAGTGCTCTCGATTGATGTTATTCCCATTTGAATTTCTTGCTTAAGATTGGATTATGGTTTTTCTTCAGATTAAGTCCTGATGCTTAGATGTATTATTTCCTTTAAAAGTTACATATTTAGATTTATGATTGCATCCATTTACTCTTGTATTGAATTTAATAGAATATCTTAAATCATTACTCTCTAGATTTATAGCTTGCACATATTGTATACACTCTTCAAACAAAAAGACCTACCTAGGTTGATAATTCAATTAGGAGTTTTAAAAGACACCTTTTAGCACCCAACACCGCTGTTGAAACATAAAGACTAGGACTTGGTTGCTCACAAAAAGTTCCCACACCTGGCAACCGAGCAGTTGATGCATGACATTATTGATATGAATACTGGAATGAAAACATTGGAGCTGTGGAGGTGGCTCAGAGGAGTGGACAAGGCAGGGTTTCTCAACCTTCTTTGGGTGCCGCACTATAACCACACCCCGATGACAATACTGGTCATCAAGCAGCTACCGTGCTTGGTGCATGATGGTTGTCTATGGCTAGAGGAGCAAATAACCATCACAAATAGACTGATTCACAGGATAATGAAATTTCCATATACAACAGAGAATCTGGCCATGATATTTGGTGAAAAGGGTGGAGAGCAGGCCTCACACAATCTATGAAAGAAAAGTTTAAATGATGAAGCCACACAGATATGCTATATCTAGCATTTACGACCCTGCTGTGAAGGTAGCCATACTAATCTTAGAAGGGAAGGTGATGAGGAAGTCTCATGCCGCTGAGGTGTCAGCACTTGTTATCATGCTAGCAGCTTAGTGCACCAAAGGAGTCTAGTTCAAATGGTCATACTGCCTTTGCGGTGAGTTCCTGGTGAACTGTCGTGAAGTACAGTAGCTCAGCAAGACATTCCATTACACGCGGATGTTGTTATCAATTGTGCTTGTAGTGAGGGAGCTGCCAGAGGACAATGAGTTCCCTTCGGTTGCACCAAACCTTTGAGAAGTAGCGAAGTACACTTCATTTTGGGTGACCAAGGACATGTAGTGAGTCAAGGAAAACAAGATCTTTTGGATCTTGATGGAGATGAAAATTTGCATGGATCTCAATCACAAACCACAGTTGTCACCTACTGTGTATGCCAACCTGTGGGGATATGCAGAATTTAAACATGACTTTCATCATGTACCTATCAGGGTGCGAAAGGATCCTGCACAGAAATGGTATGACTTGCCTTATCTAGCGATGGATGATGTCGTTGACACATTGCTTAATCAATGGCTCGGAGAGTGGTGCTCTACAATTGACTTGGCGGTGGGAGGAAGAAGGAGGAGGTCAAGTTAAAGATGACCTAGCTGACCGAAAAGAGAAATAAGGATGCCATTGATAAGGCCTAAGTGGAGCACAAGGCTGTGTAGTAGACAGGAAAGCAGATAGGTGGGATAGAGTGGAACTCTGACAAAGGCACGAGGTCACCTTCACCTAAGACAAAGGAGGAAATAGAACAGCACCACTCGAACCCTTAGGAGACATCCACCCACATCAAGCACCCAAGGGAGATGGATAAAGGAGGGTTTAGGAAGAAATCAAAAGCTACCAAGACATCACTAGACCCTATCATGCTAACAGAGGCAATTTGCATGATATCGGTGACTCAATGAGGGATGTCACCATGGAGGTCCTGTAACAATTTGAGCAGAAATAGGAGATCATCTTTGGGGCTATCTCGATAGGGATGCAGAAGCTATAGACCTATGTGTCATAGGCTGGCATGGTGTCTACCAACCTGGTGATCGACACTTCAGAGGCTATCGATATGCTGCGCACGAAGGCCTCCAGTGCAATAGTGATGCATGATGGAGCACTGACCATGGAGAATGAAGCTGACAGGCCCACTGTTAGTGCCCTAATGGGATTAGGGTTGAACTTGGTAGCACTCTCGTATGAAGTGCTCCACCTCTTACTGGATGGAGTGATTGTAGAGTTGAGGGCCCATCAACACTGCATCCTCCAGGTGATCACTGAACAATAGATCAATAACAAGCCGATGGCACTATAATGAGATTCTTCCATTGCCACTGATACCAAAGCAACCAATCAAAGCAAGCATGTTATGAAGGTCATTGAGGAGGCATGCCGAATGGTCCCATAATCGGCCATTTCGGAGGAGGAGCCAGTCGAGGTGTCATCAGTAAGCTAGCCACAAGGGTGTGCGACACTCGTACTAAGATGGTGAAGGTTCAGTTAGAGTTGAACTTACAGATCACAGTGTCACAGTTAAAGGCCCAACCTTCACCTCTACTAGAAGTGAAGGAACAAAGGGCGACCCCTGTCACAAAAGCCATAACGGCAGTGGATAGGGCAACATCTGACTGTGCGCAATTGTTTGAACATTCATTTAAGGTGTTGACAATATTGTAGGTGGACCCCAATGTATAATGGCTAGATATGGAAGCGTTCAGGCTACAAAAATCCTATGATGATGTTAAAGGCACAACGCGAATCGTCGTGCTGACACAAAGACTAGCCAAGCAACTGAAGGAATAGGTGGATGCAATACTGCACAAGAAAGCAATGTTGGAGGCACGACTAAAGTCTTAGATGGATTAGGCTTACATAGTGATAGGATCTATTGAAGGGAAGCTTGTGACTCTCTAAGTGATGCAGCAAAAGCTTGAGGCCGACAATGTAAGAGCAATGATCGAGCAGATGTTCAAATATATGAAGCAAGCGGTAACTCAGTGCACAACCGAGGTTGCAGTCATACGGGTTGAGTTGGAAGGGCTTGGCTCAAAGCAAGGAAAATTTTAAGGATAGAAAATTTTCTTGAAGTTTAGAAACATTGGCGAATCTCACTAATCCCTAATATGCAAACTATAAATTTTTCAATGATATATTTGTAAAATTATTCAAATTTATAATGATTTATCATATAGCCACTATATAATGTTGGCGATTTTTAAGGTAAAATAATTTTATATTCTAAAATTTGGGCGAATCATCTTTTATAAAAATTGGAAATTGGCGAATCGTTTTTCGGAAAAATCATGGAAAATTAGCCCAGTGGGCGAACATTAGCCCCTAAAATTTTCCATGGCTCAAAGATATTCATGCCTGCCGAGTGACTTGAGCGCAAGTCATGATGTCTGTGTTGGGTGTCTGTTTCGAAAGGGATCCCTTAAGGACAGTTTTGGGGCTAAAAGCCCCCACTTTGGCCAAATTTTGTAAAAAACTTGTAAAGACTCTGCATTTTGTGGTCGCAGAGCACGAAGGTATCAAGTGTCATAAAGGGTTTTCTTCCCTTAGTTTTCTAGATTAGATTCGTCTATAAAACATCTACCCATGGCCCCGGACCATGGGATTGTATAAAAAGAGCTAAGCTCTAAGTAGTTTTGGGGAGTCATGGGTTGAAGTCATAGCTAGTCATAGCTATGAAGTAAGAAGTCTATGTTTTGGGCCACAACGTAGGTAGAGGCTCTGCAGCTCAGTGCGCAGAGGCCTAGGGTGGAATTTTGTAGCTAAGTGCACGGACCCCCGCAATTGTGTTCACAGGATGGAGAGAGTCTGTAATCGCTCAAAGATATCAATGAAGAGAAGTATTCTACAAATTCTGTGTCTTGGTTTAGATTAATGCATCTTGTCATTTTATGTATGAATTTCCTATATAATTATTATATGATGTGTGCATGAATGCAATTACATTGGGTAGTTGAGCGCAATTAAGAACATATTTTTACCCAGTGCTAATTGTAATTATCTAATAAGATAAGTAATATTCTTAAGGTAACTTGACAATCTATACAATATATTGCCTTAGCAGTGCGAAAGTATCTGAATCAAAGGTTAGGGCTACACGAAGGCCAGTTGTACCCTTTCGCGGAGATATCAAAGGGAAAAATAAGAGGTTAGGAAGGCAGAGCCCTAGAATTAAGTGACCTACGTGAAGGCAAGAATAGAAGGAATAAAACGACATCATGACCATCTCATGGTGCAAAAACTTGGTTCCAGCATCCCACCATACTGCTTCAAGTGAGACTTTGGTCCATGTTCCACGGATTCATGCTGAAAGTTCCAGTACTGTAGGGATTTGTTTGGCTAAGTAACAGTTAACCTGGGTCATGCCCCCTCAAGCCAACAACAACGAAAATTAATCAGAGGATGAGTTAGTTTAGGACGGTGGAATTTTCTTGTAATTTCTACCCACTAGAGGATAGATTTAATTTAATTTTGATATAAATATATTCAATGTGTGATAAGGAGATCCCTTGGTCGAAAAATACAAATAATTCAAGTTAACATTCATAGTATGAAATTAAAGAAAAAAAGATATTTTAAACACATTTTAAATATTACATTATAAAACCAAGTTTGTATTTACTTTAAATATTGTATGCAATTAATAACTTAGTCAAAATAGAAGGTTGATTTTTTTGAGTTGCAAGTAGTTTGGTATTTGACTTAATGGATAATAGTGAAACTTCCTAGGGCAAGAAACAAAACCTCACAATTTCTTCTTTAGACTAACGATCCATAAGGTAGTTCAACTTTTAGTTGTGTTAATTAATAAATTAATAATATAAATCGTTAATTTGGAGTTTGGACTAGTCATGGTTGTCTCCATGTTGGTGTGGTCATCACTATTATATTTATAGTTGCAAGGTAGATAGGGGGTACTACACACATTATGCCTTTATCTCATAGTTCAAGTAAAGGGAAATCTCTTCAGAAATAATAATGTAAATTATGAAATGAGAATTATAAACTCAAAACTAGAACTCTAACCAAAAAACCCCCAAAAAACATGAAAAACAACCTGAAAACGAGAAATGTTGATGGTGGAATAATGTTCTTTTTTTCGCAGTAAATTTTCAAAACATTTCTGTATTTTTTGTAAGCTTGGTAGATACTTCCATTTCCATTAATATAAAATAAATGTACATCTACATATGAATAGTTTGTTGGCCTCAACTTGCCTCAAGCAAAACCCGTTGGCGATATTGCCATTGATGTCAAATCAAGATAATTGATTAATTTATGTTGAATGGAAAGTGTACATAAATGTTGAATGTTGAATATAAAAGACTGAAATTGATGTGAAGTGCAAAGGCTATGCTAATAAATGTGAAGGCTAAACATTGAAACAAAAGCTGAAATACACATATTTGTTTGAACATAAAATGTAGATAATCCAAATCTGATTTATCTCTTGTAATTATTACTCAATGAGTTGTTAGTTCAACTCTATTTTATATTACAAATATTTTTTAGAATTGAAAATAAAAAGAAAAGCTTGTGAAGAGCTTTGGAAGACCAAAAGACTATGCTTCATTTCATATTCCTCTAAAGAATACAAACATCCAAGAGGGCTTGCTTATAATGTATACAATGTGGAATGAAAAGGATGTATCTTATTTTGAGGTTAAATTGTCTACATCAGAGCATGAATGAGCATTACTATAAGAGAAGCAAAGTGAAAAGAAGAAGTATTTTAGCAGAAATCTTGACAGGAGAATTGGATATGAGGCATCCAACATTTGTGACTTGAGATTTTTTTCCTTTTCTATGTTGCAGCTTGAAAACTAACATGTTGTAGCCTGTTGAGGTAGGAGCCTCCTATGGGTCATAGCTTGCAAAAAACTTGCGAGAGTTGGAGCTTCCTTTGAGGTAGAAGCCTCTTTTATGTTGGAGCCTACAAAAATCTAATGTAAAAAAGAGTAGTAACTTGCCTTCACATCACTTTCAGCCTAAAGTTCATGATTTTCTCCCTTGAGGGTTTCCACTTATATCGGTTGCCTTCATATGTTTAATTCTTACGTGTTGCGTGAATTATTTGAATTCTTGGTAAACAAATTTGCAAACCTCTCTCCTTGAAATCTACAAAAGGAATTCAATAACTATTGAAGAAAACATAAATCATTAACTGCATAAGGAGAATATTAAGTTGAGTAATTTAAAAGAATTTAAATGAGTAATTCACACCCCCCTCTTAGTAATTTCCCATCTTAAATATCAATTGGTATGAGATCCAGTTCCTTCAGTAGCAATCTAACAATTGGAAGGAGGTCATAAATAAGTAAAATGGCTATTCAAGAAGGATGCTCAACAAATCGGGCCCCTTTATTTATTAGTACAGTTTATTCCTTTTTGAAAGTAAGAATGAAGACATATTTAATGTCTCTAGGAATATAAGTTTGGTCTAGTGTGTTGATGTAGTATGAAGAACCAAATGAAACAACTAGTGACAAAGATGCCACACTTAGTTTTATAGCTAATGCAAAAGCTATGAACGCACTTCTTAGTGGTCTATGTGAGTTTGAATTTATCAAAGTAATGCATTGTGAAACAACTAAAGCTATTTGGGATAAATTAGGAAATATTCATGAAGGAGATAAAAAGGTGAATATGGCCAAATTATAAGTGTATAGAACTCAATTTGAGACGTTAAAAATGAATGAAGATGGAGATATACCTAAATTGTTTTTAAGAGTTGATGAAGTTGTAAATATCATGCTCGGTCTAGGTGAAAAAATCAACAAAAGTGTAATAGTTCAGAAATTTTGAGGTCATTACCTTCTAAATTCAATACTAAGCTTCCAAATATTGAAGAAACAACCAGCTTTGAAACTTTGAACATAGATCAACTACATGGCTCTTTGACAACATATGAGATGAGAATTCCAAAAGGGAATGCAACCAGCAAAGAGGCGGCTTTTAAAGTAGACAAGCCCATAGAAGAAAAGGAGTGGTTATGCTCAGGTTCTCATGAAGAAGAAGAAAAATTTGTTAGAAGCTTGAAGAAAGGCACACATAAGTATAAAGGAAAAATTCCATTTAAGTGTTTTAATTATGGAAGAGTGGGACATTATGCATCAAAATTCCATTTTAATAAAGAGGAAAATCAGCTTAAAGGGAAAGAGAAGAACAAGTCTAACAAAATGTAGAAAGAGAGACAATTCAAAAAAAAAAATTCTATGCTCAAGAAGATAGAAGTGGATCTGAAATTTCTAATGAATTCTCTAGTGAATATGGAACGAGTAAATTTATATTGATGGCCTTGGAAGAAATTGAAAATCATTTCCAGGAATATGAAGAAGAAGAAAAAGGTGAGGTGGACCTTGAGGGGGAGCCAATGAGTGCCCTAGATGAAACAGAAATGCTTAACTAAAAATAGAATGCAGAAAGAGATCGTATGAAAATACATAAAGGAAGAAGCAAATGCAGAATACATTGCCAAGTTGAAAGTTGAACTTGAAGTCGAAAAGAAGGTGCAAGAAATTTTACTGTAGCAAATAAAAGAGAAAATCCAGGAGTGTTAAAGATTGGAGGAAGATGTGCTATGTCTAAAGAAAAGCTAGAGAAAGCTCAAACTAAACTAAACATAAATATTCATCAGATAAAAGGATCTGAAAAAACTGGATGTGACATTAAATTCTCAAAGGTCTCCACTCATAAAGAGAGGGTTAGGCTATGAAGGAGAATCTAGTAAATCTAAGACAAAGGATAAAATGACAATCACCTTTGTAAAAGATTCTAGGAGAGAGGATGGCAACCCACATCAATCTAATAACAAAAATTTGAACCACACTTCAACATCAAGTGAACAACTACAAAGGGACACTATCAATATAATATACAAGGAAAAAGAAATGGATAATTAATAAGAAACCTATCAGAAACCACACTTCTTTAGAAGAAGGGATTATCAAATGTCAAGATGGTTAGACTTGCTAACAACGCCCATTACTAGGTATAAATATTTGTTTTATGGATATTGTTATTAATTGTAGAGCTTATTTGACAATAATTGATTTTAAAAATTTTAAGATGAGAAATACTGGATTCACAAATGTTAAAACAAATATGAATCTAGAAAAAAAATATATCTTCTCCACTCCTTGATATCACTGGATGTTTCTATTGTTACAACTTTGGGCACAAGTCATATTAATGTAACCATAAAGACAATAGATTAACATCGCAAAATATGTATGAAACCGTTGGATGTATGGAATGGACAAAGAAGGTAGAAGAAAATAAGCCTAAAAAGTGTGACCTAGTTTTGTATGCTCAAGATCAAAATAATAAATGCTATGTGGACAATGGCTAATCTATACATATGATAGGAGATAAAAGAAAGTTTGTTTCCTTGAATGAAAATAGAATTTGAAATGTCACATTCAGTAATGGTTAGGCATGAATAATTAGAGGAAAGGGTACAATCAATTTGAAAAAAAAAAGAAAAGGAGAAACGGCTCAAGATGTATTGTTTGTAGATGGTCTAAAACATAACTTGTTGAGTGTAAGCTAGATGTGTGACAAAGGTTGTGATGTCCCTTTTAGAGCTCAAGATTTTGAAATGAAGCCAACATCTATTGGGAAGGTTTTGGCTAAAGGAGTTTGAACTCAGAATAATATATATATCTTCAAAGAAGAGAATGAGGAATGTTACATCATGAAACAAGATGAATCCTGCATAGGCATAGGAGATTGGGGCATCTCAAGTTTGATCACATCATCAAACTCAACAAGAAGAAAGTATTCAAAGATCTACCAACAATAAAAAAATATTAAAAACATTATCTCCAAGTCATATCAAATGGGAAAAAAAACATGAAGATCCTTCAAATTCAAAGATAAACTATTGAATAGTAATATATTGCAGCTAGTTCATATGGATCTATGCATGCTTTCCAGAACATAAGCACTGGGAGGAGATCAATATTTCATGCTCGTAATCAATGACTATTCAAGAATAACATGAGTGATATTTCTCATAAATGAGTCAAAATAATTTGAGAAATTTAAAACATTTAAGGCATTGGTAGAAAATCAAACAAGGTGTAAGATAAAGTGCATAAGGTTAGACAATGGAGGTGAATTTACATCACATGAGTTTGTAAACCTATGTAATTAATTTGGGATAAAACAACAATATATTAGTGCAGACACACCACAACAGAATGGAGTTGCGGAGAGATAAAATAGGTATGTTTAGAAAATAGTGAGAGCCATGATCCAAGAAAGTCAAACGTATTGGGCAGAAGCGGTGCATACATCAATACACATTCTCAATAAGGCACATCTTAGACCAAATGTTGGTAAGACATCTTATGAATTGTGGCACGAGAAACCAACAACAATCAAGAATTTTGAAGTATTCAGAAGTAAATGTTATAT
Organism: Pinus taeda; assembly: GCA_000404065.3. Classification (NCBI taxonomy): domain Eukaryota; kingdom Viridiplantae; phylum Streptophyta; class Pinopsida; order Pinales; family Pinaceae; genus Pinus; species Pinus taeda. Next base: position 21,601 of record APFE030938837.1, on the reverse strand, counting down.
CCAAAATAAGATGAATGAATGGGCTCAAGTTGTTAGAAGCAAATCGAGACTCATGTGAAAGGGTTACTCACAAATATAAGGATTGTATTATGAAGAGACCTTTGCACCACTTGTGAGATTGGAGGCAATTAAGATGCTTTTGGCCTTTGTATGCTATAATGATTTTGAGATGTTTCAAATGGACGTGAAATCTTCTTTCCTAAATGGTGATCTTGAGGAAGAAGTGTATATGTAACAACCTGAAGGTTTCTCATTTGAAGATAAGCCTAATCATGTGCGCAAGTTAAATAAAACACTATATGGTCTTAAATAAGCACCTCAAATGTGGTACTCTAGACTAGAAAAGTACCTTCAAACATAGGGGTTCAAGAGAGGAGGAGCTGATAGTAATCTATACATTAAGGCCGTTGAAGATGAGTTACTGATTACAGTTGTATACATGGATGATATTATGTTTGGTAGCAATACGAATCATCTAGTAGAATGGTTTTTTGAAGAGATGAAGTCTAAGTTCAAAATGTCTATGATTGGAGAACTTAAATTCTACCTAGGGCTCCAAATCCTACAAAACCCTATAGCCATATTCATTTCTCAAGAGAAGTATCTAAAAGATATGTTGAAAAGATTCGAAATGGAAGATTGTAAACCTCTCCAAACCCCCATGGCTATGGGATATAAGCTATGTGTAGATGATGAATCACTTGACGTGGATCAAAATATATGTAGATATACGATAGGAATTATGTTATATATAACATATTATCAATCAGATATAATGTTCACAGTCAAATTAGTAGCAAGGTATCAATCGAGACCCAAAAAAATCCATTCGTTAGCAACAAAAATAATAATTAGGTACTTGAAAGGGACTACAAGCTATGGTCTATGGTATTTGAAAGGTAAGGATCTTACTCTGATAGCATACACAAGTGCAGATTTGGTGAGTTATGTGGATGGCATAAAATGTACAAGTGGTGTGAAGAAGAATCACAAAGCCATATAACCATATGCACAACAAATTAGCACAGAAAAATTAAATTGGCGGAAAAGGTAGAGAACCATCATGTGGTCTCTCATGCTCATGTAATTCACATTATTCAGAAAACATTAATAATACATTTAAATACATGAGTAAGTAGTCTTAAGATAGTGCGTCTATCTTAGAATCACTTGGTTGAGACAATTTCTCAACTTACACACTAATTTAGGAGAGCTAGTTAGAGAGAATCTCTCATCCAAAATAGACTTCTTTGTCTCAGGAATTATCATGATTTTATTTATTATTTAATAATTCGATGTATTATTGATTTTTAAGAGAATAAGGCTAACCATTTCCCCCCCCCCCCCCTCCCCAAATGATAAATCCAAAATGAACAAGAACCATCTTCCAAGTTTTCAAGTGGATCCTCAAAAAAACATTTGCCTAAAAACCCGCCAAAGCTGGATGTTGAAGAAACTATAATCTGAAGAGACCTGTATGATTGATTCATCTCTAAATGTTTCTTACAACTCCATTATGTGCCAAGCCACCAAAGGATCGAACTATCCTTTTCTTGGAAACAACATCTGATGTCCATTGACACAATTTGATGAATGCCCACTCGCATATTCGTTGATGATGATCACCCATTGGCTGATGGAGATGCCCACTCGTTGCTTCACTTATGTTGTCGAGACTTTCAGTCTCACAACCACTTGTCAATTTCTTTGTAATTTCCCCCCCTTTGTTAGCTGAAAGGAGAGACAATCTTCTCCAAAATATATCTGAACTCCCCCCTGTAGGTGGAGGAGTATTTCACTCGTGTTCTCCCCCATTCAAATACACTAGAGTACCATCTTCATTTGACTTTTGGTTACAATATATGTGAGTAAATCCAATTGTGAAACTTGGAAAATATTCTAGTTGTGGATGACCATTCCGAGGGATCAATCCATGAATAATTTATCTTCAATCTGGCTCACTGTCATTGGTTGCAACATTTCTTTGATGTATTATTTGAATTTCCACAATGGCTACAAGGATGGAGATCAAAACATTGATTTTCTAGATGATCGGTTCTTTGACAATGGGAACATTTCGTTTGTCTGCAACTTGAGTTTGTATGCATTGATGTTGGTCTGCAAATTGCTGAGAAGTTGCTGAGGTGATTTGTTCAAGTAATCTGGCACTCATGAACTGAATGGGATTTGAATAATCAGGGATATGTAACTTGTAGTTATCTTTCACATATCCTAAGCCATGTTTATTTCAATTACTTTTAATTTCTTTCGATGGCTTGATGATGGGTTTGGAAGATAGTTGAACTCGAACAACTTCAACACTTGAAGCTGGTTGAATGAATGAAATCGAATGATCAGTTGCCTCTCGATTGGTCAAAGACTTGGAAGCAACATGTTTCTCTTGCAACTCATTTCTCTATAGTTGTGACTCAAGTTGAAGGAACTCAATCATTCCATGTGGATGTTGAATATGCACTTGAATGTCAACAAGAGTGTTTCTACTCATGTGCACCATGTCATCATCTCATGATAACTTTAAATTGCTAATAATTTGGGACAACTGAATGTGTGTTGCCATGTTGCCTTTGTTACTTTGAAGTGAGGGTCGCTTGTCATAGAAGTCGTTCTTCAAAAACTTGCTCACTTGATTCGATCACTAAAATGACATGCTCGGTTGTACTAGTTCTTGATTGCTCATACTTTTAAACACTTTCTTGAATTGCTAATTATAAGCTCTCTTGATAACTTTCGGTTTGCTTTAATGAAATGTTATGAATGCTTTAATGAACTTTACACACGCTCGCTTATTGTGTGTTGAAATGTTGTACTTGATTTGGTTACTTGACACACTCACTTGATCTTAGGGAACTTGCTGTAGACACATGCTTGTTTTAATGTTTACTTGAAGATTAGAGTCCACACTCATTTGAAGATGATTGCTTGCTTGATTATGTGCTTGAACTTGCTCTATTGTTTCATGTGTACTTGAATGAAATACTAACGCTTTCTTGCTTGATTACTATTATGAACACGCTCGCTTTCTTGATTATACTTGCTTGAATACTTGTTGTCTTAAACTCTTGTGTGATTACTGCACTTAGTGATGCACTAAATGTGCTAAAAAAAAATTGATGGGTGTCAAACAGTGTCCAAAATGCACCCATAAAATTCAGTTAAAAGATGTTTATCTGCAAGTGATACAAAAAGTGTTGCTCATGTTGATGTTGTCTTGGCTTGAAATGCTTGATTTTGTAGCATTCTTAACTTGTTTGCTTTTAGTACATGATGTGAAATGTTCTTTCATGGAAGATCATCTTATCAAGTTGATGATGCGATGCTTTGTGATTGTGTACTTAAGTTTGATTATAGGGGCTTGATTGAGTGTTCTTATACTTAAGTTTGCTTATGTGCATGTAATTGTTTAAGCATAATAAAGAGAGCATTTTGAGAATCTAAATACAAGTCATGCACACACATTCATTGCACATGGTGAACCTAAGATCCCCCACACAAGCACCACCAAAAAGTCATGTTTTTATTTAAATATGGGAGTACATTGACCTTCACCTTCTCAACATCATGAATGAAATTTCTCCAACAATGAGAATGCCAAGCTCAAATCCCCTTGAAGCAACTTGTCTTCAAAAATAAATGTACACCGAATCAATAAATCTTTCTTCAAAATACAACAATGAGCTTCCCTTTTTTTTTTTTTTTTTTAAATCTTCACTTATCACTCCAAATACAAAATATGCATCTTATGACTCCACAAAATCACTTATTACACCATTACATAAAGAATTAGAAATACTCCTTATCCCTCTAAAATGTACAAAAATCACCTCTTACTTCTCTCCAAAAAACATATTTAAAAAATATAACTTATTTCTCCACTTCTTATATCTCTCAAAACAAAAGAGAATTAATACACCTTATCACTGCATTACAACAGTTTCACTTTATTAACTTTTAAGATTCAAGAGTAAATTTTGGCAGAGGGTGATGATGGCATCATCTTTAATTCAGCCGTTGGCTTTGTGTTCTTCCACAGCCCTCCTGCCCACATTGGATTTCAGAGAAACAAACAGTGCGTGTGTTTGAATTGCATTAAGGCCTGGTGCTGTGTCTCGCAGGCTTACCCTGGTGCATATTGGAGCTGGTTTTGAGTAGGCAAGATTCTTTGGAGTCAAAGCATCAAATAATGTGAGGGCTAAAGGAAATATGGCACAAGCAGATGACGCAGTTAGTGAGAAAATTCTTCAAGAGTGGTCTAAAAAGGATAAACATAGGCTTCTCATGAGCATCTCCATCCAAGCCAAGGTAGTCAGTTCTATGCATGTACATTCTGTAAATCCCACATTTATTGTGTTGGTCTTGAGACCTACATGAATCTGATGTGGGTATTGCCCATATTTAGACTTGGAGAATATAATTATACCTGCACTATCTAGGTGATTAATGGGGTCATGGGCATCTCTATCTCTAGTTCAAAAGTAGACACTTCGATCACTTACACTGATACCTAGTCTGCTGAAACCAAAAGTCCTGATGATATTGACAAGCCGTTGCAATCTTCCCAAACAGATCTTTCAATTAGCATGACTAATACATAGAGCATTCTATCTACCCCTCACACTGGCCTCACTACTGCAGTCAAGAAACTCAACCCTCACAACAGAATTTACTATTGCAGTCAAGAAACTCAACCCTCACAACAGAATTCAACTTCCCTGGTGAGCTTCGCCATGCAAATCTGGTCAAATTCATTGGATATTGCATTGAAGAAGATAAGAGGTTGCTCTTGTAGCATTCCATCATTTTGCAACTAATAGAGGACATATCGTGCATTCAAGCGACTCAGAAAAATGGATATCTTGTTGCAGTAACTACATTAGAGATTTGAGAAACGACTAGATCTGAGATCTGTAACGAGATGGATTCTGAGATCTGTAACAAGATTGATAGAAAATACTTATCACCGAAACGCACCAACCACACCACACTTAAAGCAGAATTGTTTGCAGGCCAAGTTCTATTCTACTATACGGATTCAACTATAAGAAATTATACATAGTGGCTCTTTCACCTGTACGCAGGTTCTGCCTTCATCCACACATATAAAACCATTTAAAGAGATATCCAACACAGTTCTCAAGACAGGTTATAATCTAGGCCTCCAACCCAAATAGCTTCAACCATACATAGTCTTCATACACAAGTCTACACTACAATTCCACATGCTATTCTTAATCACACATAATCATCTCACAGGTCTTTTCACATGGTGACTCACATAGTGGCTTCATAAAAAGAACCATAAGCATTGGTCATGCTACCCTACTCAGATAGGCATTGACACACATGTTTGACAACTCATACATGATCTCTAGCTCTGATACCATATGACAAAGAATTGGAAAGCCATATAACTATATGCACAACAAATTAACACACAGAAAATAAACTAGCGGAAAAAGGCAGAGAGCCATCATTCGGTCTCTCATGCTCATATAATTCACATTATTAAAAAAAATTAATACTACATTTAAATAAATGAGTAAGTGGTCTTAAGATAGTGCAACTATCTTAGACTCACTTGGTTGTGACAGTTTCTCAACATACACACTTTAGGAGAGCTATTTGGAGAGAATCTCTCATCCAAACTAGACTACTTAGTTTGAGGAATTCTCATGATTTTATTTATTTAATTTAATAATTGGATTTATTATTGATTTTTAAGAGAGTGAGGTTAATAAGGTGGTTCATTTTACCTAGGAGAGTCATTGGTGTCATAGATAATAAAAAAAAATCAGCAATTTCTCTATCTACTGCTTGTAGATAGCAGTTGCAACCTATTGCACAAAAGTATTGTGGATGAAGAAAACACTACAGGACATGAAGATAGATTTTAATGAACTTATATCTATCAAGTGAGACAATAATAGTGAAATAAGAATTTAAAAAAATCCAATGCTCCAATCAGAGACTAAACATATTTCTATAAAGTTCAGTTTTCTCACAGAACAATTAGTTGAGAAAATAGTGAAGACTGATTACATACCCATAATGGAACAAATATAAGACATATTTAAAAAACCCCTTGGTAAAGAACAATTTGAAAATCTGCCAAACAAGCTAGGGATATTAAAGTTCAGTTTTCTCACAGAACAATTAGTTGAGAAAATAGTGAAGACTGAGTACATACCCATAATGGAACAAATATAAGACATTTAAAAAACCCCTTGGTAAAGAACAATTTGAAAATCTGCCAAACAAGCTAGGGATATTAAGTACAGACTCTCTTCACTAATGTTACCTCAAAAGAAGAACCTAAAAGAGACTGCAGAGTATATGAAATTGAGCATGATCTAAGTGGGAGAGTATAGAAGCAAGAAGGAGTAATGAAGAAGAACACAAAGCTTATGACTATGTCAAGAATTTGAACCATTTAAAGAAGATCAAGAAAAAAAGCACCATAGAAAATAAAATCACATTATATGGAAGCTAAAAACTTCAATCAGGTTAACCATTCAAGAGTCCATTCTTCAATGAAATTAATTTTTCATATGTATATATATCCCATGCATAAACATCTAAATAAATTTTAGAAAGTAGAAAAAGTACTAATATTGCTAAGAAAAGTTGATAGCTATTCAAATCATGATGGAGATTAAGCCTAAGTTATTGTATAATTGCATCATCAATGTTTCTCAAAATTCTTCAAAATGCATCAATGGACCTTTTAATGATCCCCATTGAAAATCTGATGTATGCAAACAGTAGAGCCATCCAAATAAAAACATGGAAGCAAAAGCAAAGACATTTAGATCAAGAGGAGGGTAAAAATCTATATATTTGTATGTTTGGTTTATAGATGCATTCACTATGAAGCATCATGAGATCTACATCTAAACCTTATTATTTTCAATCTCCATGTGAAGAGTACTATCTCAGCAGATAATCAAATATTATACCAATTTAACTACATCACTAGGGTTTATCAAAATCCTTCAGCATTTCCATTATTAACACAAAGATTTGAATGCAAATGGTGAATGCCCAAAAAAGTAAGATGGATCTACTATCAAAAGAAGAAATATCTGGAAGTGCTTGGACAACATTAAAGTAAATAGCTTTTGGACAGAAATCCACATGCTCATAGAAACAATGCATCATGATCTCATCTTTATGTCCAATAAAATCAACAATATCAATAGGTTCTTGACATTTGAATGACTAGTTTTTTTCTAGAAAAGGGAATAACATCAAGCAAAGGCTATTCTCAAAATCTCTAAAAAGAATTTTTTTTGGCACAATGCTATGTGTAGAACCTTTAAGAAAATGAACAAGTCAATAAAAGCCACAGTTAATGAACACATTTAAGAAAATACTGACTCTGAAAGGAAAACATTAAGCACTTGCCAATATAAATAAATACCCAAATGCATTACTCTCTAATTACATTGGATACACAAAAGAACTTGGAGAAATTTGATAATCCTCAGCAGGGCCATATCTAATGGGTTCCTAAAAGAAATATTTTTGACATAGACTTCAATGTCAAACCTCTGTCAACGCAATCAAAGAACACAAAAAAGATGAACAGTCTAAAGAATGCATACTTGTATACTTAGTGGAATTGGACAAGCTCAAATGGTAATACATAAAAAAACATTTGAGGACAGTGGAATGTAACACATGATAAGGAGAAGGAGCATGAAGGATATGTGTTGAATAGTGTCTGTGTTACTCCACGATTAAATGAAGTATCATGGACAAGGTTGATTGCATTCGTTGGGAATGGCATCAAATCAATAGGTGGTTGAAGAGAATTTCAAGTTGTGTGCAGCACTGAGGTACATCTACTAGGGTTAGCAGTGATAAGGAATAAGAATTTAATGTGCAACGATACTTGGCATAATCAATTATACTGAAAAATTATATTATTGGCAAATGTTGCTAGACGTTACAAGCTTTGCCATTGAAAATAGTTGAAACAATATGAAATCGACATCATATACTGATGCTACGTAAAGAGTTACAAGTCTATGTTAAAACAAATGGAATTAGACCTACCAAATCATCTACTACATGGTATGCAAACTTTATATGCCAAGGAACATTATATTCCAAACAAGAGAAGCAAAAGGCTTGCCGAGAAAATCATGATAGAAATTGAGCATTGAAATTAGGGTTTTTTACCCTAATTTCATAACTAGTTCCTTCTAAATACAACAATAATGAATTATATTCATGAAGAAAGGTTATGTCATTGAAAGAGAAGGTTTCCTGCTTTTGTGGAAATATTAAATGGTTTACACAACTACTTCGATAAGGATTTTCCTATGATTCTCTTGTATAAGCAGAATGACTAGGATGTTATTGTATAAGAAATAATGACAACAAACTAGTGAGATTGTTCCTCAGAGAAAAAATGTAGCTCCATCAACAATGTAAATCCTTTATTGTTGTCGTTGATATCAGGGTATTAAAAAATGAACTGGGAGGATTACAAAGGTTGCATATTACTACAAAGGTTGTGTATTACTATGAATGTTGTGAGTACAATAATAGCGTTGGCACATACTATTTCGGAGTGTGTTATTTCATATACTGAATAGAAGTGTCCAAAAAAATACCAAATTCAATATATTATGAGATTGGCTCAATATATGGGTAGCATTCAATATTCAACATCTTATTATTATTAGCATTGGTAAATGAATCAACCATAAAACAAATCCAATAAAGAAAAAGTAATACAAATCTAGTGGACCATTGCAGTTAGTAAATGCAACAGGGTTATTTTTGGAGAAGCATTATTATTTCCTTTAGAGCAACGCTATTATTTTGGAGCAGCGTTATTATTTTGAAGTAGCGTTATTATTTCCTTTGGAGCAACGTTATTATAACATTATTTTTGGAGCAACATACAACATATATGTATTTTGTGCCAGGGTTATTCATTGCAGTGTTATTCAATATTTGATAATATACAATATGCAGTGTTCAATATGAAGTGGCCTCATAAATTTTAATGGCCTTTTAAATGCTTTATATATATCTAATACGTTGATCTTGGCTAGTATATATCATATCCAATGCATACATAGATCACTTCAGTATTTGGAGTAACACATGGTTGGGTTAGTTCACAAGCATTCCCATTCCTTCTCTATTCCATTTTCAGTTTAGAGACTTCTACCTTTAGACATGGAACATTTTCACAGTGCAACAGTTAGGGAGTGGATGCTTGGCAATAACAGTCGACTACCTACTTGATTATATACAAGTCAACCATGACGTCGATGGAATTTGTTGCATAGATATTCCATCTGCTCCAGAATATTCACAGGGATAAGTAGAACCGTTTTCCAGATTGAGATCTGAAATGGAGAGTATGAAAAATGACGATAGTAAAGATACAAATCACTGGTTTTGTAACTCCTACGACATTGCTTCATTGTCGTGTGCTCTCTCTTATCCATATCACATATTTTCACCAATGGAGGAACCAATGCATTTATGAAAACTAACAAATATGGTTGCCTTTTCTCATCATTGATTTGATCAGGGTCATAATCTTCTTCATTATTGATTCGATCAACATCATAATCTTATTTTTCATTTAATGGAGACAAGTCCTTTACAATAGGATACTAAATTACCTAAAGCCTACATCGATATTTAAAGAATTAATTTCAACATGAAAATCAGTCTAATCATGCCATTTAGGTTTGTGCACCTTTAAATTCATGTCATATACTTTTCTTAACACAGATAGCAGGATATTATTCTCCAGTTCGATAATGTGACTCTTTATATAGACTTGAAGCCTTATTAAATATGTGATCTCCCTGTGTAATGATCCATAGGGACTAGATAAGAAACAGAACATGAAGGATGAATCTATGGCCATCTTGAGAGAAAAGTGCTTAGAGTACACATCATCAGTATTAATCATTGGCTAGTCATAGAAATATGCAATCTCTCAACACATTCCAAATGTGCCATAGAAATACGCAATTGGCCAGTCAATGTTATTGGGAAATCAAGTCACGCAACACGTGCTTTGAGCATAGGCAATAATTTCACGCATCAAATCAAATGTGACTATGACTATGGTTAGCATTTCAATCCAAGGTGTCTATTGTTCATAGGGCCGATCCACGACGAGCAAAGTTTCGTTGAGAGATGCAACAGAGAGAACAAAGGTCTTGTCAATGATGTATGATCACTATGCATTATGCATAGAATTGCATGGGGAACAATTCTAAATATCACTAGTTTTGCATCATGATTTGAATCGGAGCAAATGGATACACCAATAGTTCTATGTAAAGTTTGTGATCTAGCCATAACAAATATTGAATATTTATAGTAGCACATACCTTGTGCTTTGTGATGTATAACATTGACAATTGTTGTTCAAAATAGCATTGTGCTACTTATATGATGACTACATTCATTGAGAAAAATTTGACTACATTCATTGAGAAAAATTGAGAAATATCTACTGAAGAGTTTGTATTACATAACCCTTGTTGCTATTATTGTATATATATTGAGTATATTTCTACTAGTATTGGCTAAGATTGATTGCATATGATAAGTAGAGAGAGATGCTTGTATGAGTGTAGAGTTTAAATGAGTAATATATTGTATTATTGAACTTTAACGATTCATTTTTCATTTATTTTTTATGGATGCTTTTGTGAATCAAGACAACTCAAATTATTTTTGATTCAAACAACCAAATTGCAATTCCTAGTATTTAGAGCCATAGAAATGGATATATATCCAACAATCTTAGTGCAACCTATTGAATTTGTAGAGATACTATTTGGAGTTACAAGCCAAACTATAATTGCAGTAGAACTAATGGGTTCCATGCAACATTTGAGTTTCCTACAATATTACATCAACATAAATGGTTCAATTTCATTTCAGTTATTGGAGTTTGGCATGCTTAGTGCTAAGGGTTTCAGTGCAAAGTAAGGCTTTTGTCAGTAGTATGATAATTATTTTACAACATTATTTGGCTCTTTGAGGGAATGAAAATGAGAGACTAATTCGGCATAGCCACTCCCTTTCATTGATGCCAAAGGGGGAGGCATGAGACAAAGGGAGGTGCAAGAAGAGATGTTATTTCTTCCAAGGAGTATGAACAATCTTGTTCCCATCAACGCTAAAGGAAAAGAATGTTGGAAATATTGGAATTGATGTCAAATTAGGCTGATTGATTAATTTATGTTGAATGGAAAGTGTACATAAATGTTGATTGTTTAATATAAAGGTTGAAAGTGATGTGAAGTGCAAAAGCTATGGTAAGCAATGTGCAGGATAAACATTGAGAGAAAAGTTGAAATACATATATTTGTTTGAACATAAAATGTAGGTAATCCAAATATGATTTGTCTCTTGTAATTATTAATGAATGAGGTGTTAGTTCAAATCTATTTTATATTAGAAATAATTTTTAGAATTGAAAATGAAAAGACAAGATTGTGAGCATTTTTGTAAGTCCAAAAGGCTATGATTCATTTCATATTCCTCCAAAGCATACAAACATTGAAGATGGCTTGCTTATAATATATAAAATATAGAATGAAAAAGATATATCTTTTTAGGTGAAGGAGAATGCATCAAAGCATGAATGAGAAGTAACAAAAGAGAAGAAGAGTGAAAAGAAGAAGAAGTTCAGTAGAAAACTCGACAACTGAATTGGATATGAGGTAACCAACATATGTGACTTGAGAAATTTATGTTCTTTTCTATGTTGCAACATAAAAAAGAACATGTTGTAGCATGTTGATGAAGAAGCCTCCTGTGGGTTGTAGCTTGTACAAAACTTGTGGGAGTTGGAGCTTCCTTTGAGGTAGAAGCCTCTTGTAGGTTGGAGCCTACAAAAATCTAATGTAAAAGGGAGTAACAACTTGCCTTCACATCACTTTAAGCCTAAAGTTCATGCTTTTATCCCTTCAAGATTTTCACTTATATGTGGTGTCTCCATATGTTTAATTCTTGTGTATTGTGTGAATACTTTGAATTCTTGGTAAACAAATCTACAAACCTTTCTCCTTGAAATCTAGAAAAAGAATTCAATAACTATTGAGCATAAGCAGAAATCATTGACTCCATAAGAAGAAGATTAAGTTGAGTAATTTAAAATAATTTAAATTATTGATTCACCTCCCCCCTCAGTAATTTCCCATCTTAAATACCAGAACCAAGTATGTTTCCCACATAACAACTTGATATGTCATCTAGTAGCAAAAAATAATTAGTATTTATAGCTAAGCTATATAAATTTGTATGTCTTTACATTTCCTAAATATTATTTTCCTACAAACATAAGAATCAACGTTTTGAAAATTAAAATCTTCCCACATACATAATTAAAAAAAACTAGGAAACCAGCTAGTAGGCTACTCTTCTTCCTCGGAAATTGCAAACTTCACGTGATTCGGGTCCTTGGCATTGGAACATGTAAGTTTTAACCCTGTACAGAAATTACCTGCATACGAATTCTAAAACAAAGAAAATAAGCAATGCGAGAGCATAACACATAAAAGACACATGCACAGAGATTTTCTAGTGGATCCCAAAACCGGGACTAATAGCTTGATTTTTCATAATGTTCCTTTCAATGTTACAATACATATTTATACATGCAAAAGCATCCAATACCATGGATCGAAAACCATCGCGTCCAAAACCATGGATCGAAAACCATAGTTAGGTTTGCCCAACCTAATATAGGGTCCAAAACAATTTTTCCTGGGGCGCTGCCCCGGACCCCATACAAGGGGGCTACCCACCCCCCTCAAACACCCTAGATAAGGGGGACTGACGCCCCCCCGCTGCGCAATCGGCACAACGAAGGGGGGGCTCCAACCCCCCTCTAACCCCCCGGTTCACTACGTAAGTTAGACGTGGAAAGAATATCACAACGCAACAATCTCCCACTTGTTGTTTTTTTTCCACAGGGTGCCAGAGGAGAGCTTAGTCCTTTTTCCAGCCCTGAAACACCCATTGTTTCTCTACACCAAGAGAACTTCTCACAGCTCACATATTTTGTCAATGCATCTTTAGTATTCTTCAAAGTGTCCACCTTTACCAGCAACACCTTTTTGTCTTCTATCATATCCGTCACAAAGTGATACTGAACATCAATGTGCTTTGTCTTTGAATGATAAGCACCATTCTTTGCCAAGAAAATTGCACTTTGGCTATCACAGTCTATCCGTATAGCTCCCTATACTAACCCCATACTTGAAAACAATCTCTGTAACCAAACTTCTTCCTTGCTTGCATGAGTGGCTGCCATGTATTTTGCCTCTGTAGTTGATAGTTCCACTACAGATTGTTTCTTACTCATCCAACTGACTGCACCTCCAAATAGGTTAAACACATACCCACTTATAGATCTTCTCTCATCCAGATCTCCAGCCCATTTTGCATCAACAAAGCCACGAGTATCCAACACTCTATCCAATCCTAGTCTTCCTTCGTAGCACAAACCATAATCACTAGTGCCACACAAATACCTGAAAACCCGCTTCACTGCTGACCAGTGCTCCTTCCCTCGTTTTGAAACAAACCTTCTCAATACTCCCACTGCGTGTGCAATGTCTGGTCTAGTACAGACCATTGCATACATCAAGCTACCAACTG
>APFE030938833.1:0-11995 GCA_000404065.3 Pinus taeda | reverse complement strand
CCCCCCCCCCCTTTTTCATTTAAGTATTTTTCCAAAATACTAAATGAATAGGGGACCCCTAGTTTAATTTTGAGAAAAATCAAATTTTCCTTCAAAATAAAGCTACCATCGTAGGCTTAAAATGGTCTTTCGAATATTTTAACCTAAGTCTACGATAAGGTAAAGGTCTTTAAGAAATTGATTTAATGCGCAAGGCCCCCCAACGTTAAGCCTAACGTCGCGTTGCAGTAAGTAATGTTCATAAGGAAAAACCTCAAAATCTGCCGATCTGCGATAACACCGATCGCAAGATCGCACATCGCAGAAATGAAATGGCAATACTTAACAAACATCAAACTCCTGTGACCTGCTATCTTGCGACATGCGATATTGCGATCACCGTGATGGCCCAGTCTGTGATCTAGCAATTTGCGATAAGCACGCCTTGCGATGGCACGATCTTCGATGTAACATAAAGCAAATCATGAATCATTTAATCGCGAATCCTTCGGGCACGCCATTCAAAGAAAGGCCACTTAGCATAATCTGACCCCAAATCATGCACTTTTAATGATAGTAAGTGGATTATTTGTCAGTTATTTAATGAAATAAAGATGCGTGCTTTGCTAAAGAATTGTTTCACGTAAGGTGGCATATTTAGTATATCTGTTGCAATTAAAAGTCTCCCATCACATTTCTCAATCAGTCATTTCCACCTCGCTCGTAATCTGCAGGAACTAGGAGATAAGAAGATTCAAAAGCCGAACGCAGGAGCAAATGGGAAAGAAGAATAAAGCCCAAGGCTCCGAGACGAAGGAAAAGGCAAAGGAGACTTGTACACAGACACTGCATGCAACAGGGACATAGGAATTTCGACTTGGGAAGGCATGTATAGGCTGCTGGAGGAGGAAAATCCCAGAGTAATGAAGGTCAATAGCGCCGCAGGATCACAAAACTCTTCTGAGGCATCCTTAGAAGAGCTGGCTTGTTCATTTCTTCATCAAATAGCAGCTAGACCCAAGATATTGCCGTATACAGATATGATCAAATGGATACTTGACAATGTAGAGTTACAAGGCAGAAAATTCAAGGCTCCAGGGCATGGGCTCATCGGATCATTTCCCCGCAAGAATTAAAGCTTATGTATCATCTTCCTGAGCCTCAGACGACCTAAAACACACAATTTGTCAAGAAATTTGCAGCAGAGAATCCAAATCTGGTAGAAACCACTAAAGAATGGACCAGAAGAGAGGAGCCGCTAAAAAGGGACAAAAATGATATGTACAACACTGGTTCTCTCACCTCTCCATATTGTTTTGCTGCGTCCATGCTATGCAGGCTGTTTGGGATGCTAGACATAAATAAATTTTCGTCTGAATGGCTACCACTCATAGACGTTGCAACAAATGCCGATCTCGTGGATTGGGCCAAAATATTTTTTGATAATCTATTCACTACTGTCATGAATTACCGTTCTAAGAGATCCTTATCACAAAGGGTCTATCCTACTTTTTATCTGTCTGCTTACATTATGGATTCTATTTGCTATGTATCTAAATTTCCAACTATGGGTTGGAAATGGACTACCCAGGACCCGTCACCTATTCATGTTTACCACAAAGTATTATGGGATCCACAGTTTGCCCCTCACTTCTATCAGATTTGCCATGGGCTCATCTTACCCCTATATAGGATGATGTATGGTGAAGAACCCCCGAGGTGCTCACCCAAAGCACAAATAGGCATCATCCCCATCGCAAGATGGTTCGGGGAAGAATGGTTCACTTATATTAGAGTGTTTGGGAGCACTGTACCTCCACATCTCCTACCTCTGTATGTCCCCGACAAACTTTTGGCTAGGGAAATTGCCTATCAGACTTGCTCAGAAGGCGGCCTAACCAAAGAGATAAAAGACAAGAAGAAGGCCATATGGCCTCAGTTTCCTGTAGCTTGTGGGGCCTTCTCATTATTCGATGTAGGACATGCTTTTGCCAAAGTAGGGAATGTGACGTCCCTACAATTATTTAAATTCCCCGCTCAACGTTTTGACCTAAATAATGTTGCCCATGATTTCACTATAAGTGTCAAGATAAAAGTGTTCGCTTGGAAAGAAAGATTTATTTGATGACTTGTTTCAAAATAAAAGTTCATTCCAGGAAGTTTTGCGAGAAGCTAAGTCGAGGTTATCCCCAGATGACCTCGAAAGATTTTTGTTATTTAGAGAAAGAAGGCTAGCCAGTGTTCCCTTAGAAAAGCTGTGACCGCTCGCCAGAGAGCCTACTCCCAGTGTCAGCCTCAGCGGAAACTCCACTACTTCCAAATCCAAATCTGACGCTGCCCAAGGAATGCCTGAACGTTCTAAAAAATCTGCAAGCGATCAAGGAAAAAGCGAAGAAACAGCAAAAGATACAGCCCAATCGAGTGCAATGTCGCAACTGCAAGTTATCGCCTCCCCACCAAGAGATGTCCCTCCTCCCATCATTAAATCACCACTCATCACGACAGAGCTCGATAAAGAATGGGAAAACTTCAACGAGCTAATCAGCCTTGAAGGGCAAGTCCCAAGAACACCTGTGAGCAATGCACAGGTAACACAGGAAATGGTTTCAACCATGGTCGGTAGTGTCTCAGAAGTGGAACACATTCATATCGCTCCGCCTTCTGAGATCCTACTTAGTGTAGAGGAAATTCCCCCGCTGGACGTATTATATAGTCCCCAACATAAAGCAGTGGTGAGGAGATAAAGAAAGAAGAGAAAGCTGGAGAATACGTTGTCACAGGACGCCGAACATTTAGACGTCTTATGGAAAGATTCTAACAGCAACCCGATGGAAAATCTCACGAAGTTGTCTCAGATTGCAGGAGCATACGCTTCTGTGACTATCGACAAGGCGTCTGAAGTTCAGCAACTGTTGAGGGAGCAAGAAAACCAAATACAGCTACTACAACAACAGCTACAACAAGCCAATACCAGTAATGAAGCGTCCAAACAACTCGAGAAATTACAAGAAGACTTTCAGCAAATGCAGATAAGCTATCAGAAAAGCCTGGATGAAAAAGGAAACCAGTTGCAAGATTTACAAAAAATACGCAAGGACGAGCCCAAGCATGCCAAATTCGTTTCAGAGTCTACTAGCTTAAATGAGCAACTTCTGCAGCAACAGGAAGAGTTGGGACGTAAAATATTGCAGTGGAGTCACTATTGCGAGCTAAGCGACAAACTCACCAAACAAGTGACAGACCTGCGAAGTGACTACGACCAGGTTGACAGACGAGTAACAGAGTATCTAGCTTGGCAGGATGGAGAGGAAGGGAAGAGAGAAAATGCACCCAGAATAAACGAAAGTCATAAAGAATTGCTCTTTAACAAATGGGAAGTTCAAATTAGGCAGGCAGAACAGGCGGCAGAGGCAGCGACGACACAGGCAAGTGTTCTTATAGACTGTGTAAATGAAAATTTACACAGAGCCAACTTGATCACAGAAACCACCCCGGGATACCTACTAAACAAGTCACGAATAGAGGCAGAATGGAAAGAGAAGGTGCAGGAAAAGGGAAAAGCAATCCAGGCTTTGAACAGGTTGAATTGGGAGTGCTATTGGGCATACTTAGTCAAGCCACACAGTCAATGGATGACTGTGAGATTCATCATAAACTCAGCCGAGAAAGTAGTGCCAACTCTCATAGACTCCATTTTCACAGCCCAACTCAGCGCAGAAGTCGGCCAACCGACTCTTCTCAAATCCATGCTGAACACTTGCAGTTTTAAAGACCAAATTCAGAAGTAGCTTATTTTTAGTAGTTTGTTGTTTCTTTTTGTTTAGATTAGGAAAAGGACAGTCATTTGAGAACCGTATCCTACAATTTTGTAAAAACACTATTATTAGAATTAGGAATTAGTATTTTAACCCTTCTCATGCATTTAGAGAAGGGTCCAGAGATTTGCCAAAAACTTATCCTCAGAACATGCACTTCTGCACCCTCAGAGGAGGTTTTGATGAATGGATGGATCGAGATTTATTTTTACTTGCATTTTTGATATCT
The DNA here is from genome assembly GCA_000404065.3 of Pinus taeda. Lineage (NCBI taxonomy): Eukaryota > Viridiplantae > Streptophyta > Pinopsida > Pinales > Pinaceae > Pinus > Pinus taeda. The sequence continues at coordinate 7,972 of APFE030938833.1, read as the reverse complement.
GCTACTGATGTTGCACTTCTGTACTCTTGGTAGATTTTAGAACAAGTAGAGATAGATCGTTTTTGCTTGAAGCTTATGGGTAGAACTAGTCATAAATGGTACTTTTATCTCTTGGCAATGTCTGCTTATATTCTTTAAGTGATTTACAGTTTCATTTATTTATATGTTATTGCATGAATATATGGGTTATCATTTGGCACTTTTGTACGGTGGAGTCATATTGTTTATGTTTGACATATGAATGACTTATTATGCGATATGTTGTTCACAACCGTTTTGCCTAACTTCTTATGCAAAGTGGTTTATCTTTAATGATTTCCATTCTTATAATGGTTGAATGATCTTTATTACCAGTTATTATTCGAAATCTTTTTAGATCCCATAATGGAAGATATACAATCCCGGGTTAGAATAGATTTGATTTTTTGTTTCTCATTAGATACAATAGCATAGAGTAAGTTAAAGAATCTGATTTAGATTAGCTTTAAAATACTCTTAGATCAGCATAGTTCAACTCTATACACACACACACACCCAATATCGGAAAACTGGTCCCGTTATCCCTAGTCGGACCCGCTATACCAAATGGATAAGGAGCTACCAACCAAGGTCCGGACCGGGTGGGTATCCCCCTTGTTGTTGACCCGATTTTCGGGGCTTCAACAGATTACAACAATGACTTTTTCTTTTAAAAATATTCCCTTATCACAACAAATTTACAAAATATGCACCTTATGACTCCACAAAATCACTTATTACTCCATTACATAAAGAATTACAAATACTCCTTATCTCTCCAAAATGTACAAAAAAGAAAAAAGAAAAAAACTTTATGATCATACTTTCCATTAAAATATTATTAAAACTTTATGAAGTCACTTAAAATCATGTTCCTTTTTAAACTTTCAAATCACATTATAAAAGTGATTTATATAAGATGATGTGAAGATTTCCTTTTGAAGTGATTTGTAAAAGTGATTTAATGATTTCGTTGACTTGTGAATGGAGAAAAGGTTTCATTGGCTCCTCTAAAGCTTTACAACGTAGGCTTTTCCAATGCTAGTTCCTTCATGGTGTTGGATCCTTAGCAAAGGCTCCTCTTGTCCAAGTTCTTAATGCAAATTTTCACGTAGATCTCAACACATTTGCAGCACCCTCAACCCAGGTATTCACATGTGGCAGATGTTGGTTAGTCCTTTGCACAATAATTTCCCAGTCTAGATCAGCTCTGACTGGCTTCACGCTAGGTCTTGTTGGCTTCTGCGGGTTTATGTTGTCTCATGCTAGAATCTAGATCCAGATGCTCCATAGAGACACGAACAGGAAAATTCAAAGATGCATAGAGGCACTTCACTCTACTTTGGCACGGATCAAAACTTCATATCACTTCTTATGAATAGAGGTGGTGCTCATTGCTTACGAATATGCAGATTTGGATTAGAATCTACACTGCACACTGGGAAATTTCTGTAATTTTGTGCCTTTGTGCATTAATATCTGCTTCACTCTACAAAGACAGTGATTGTGGATAGATTTTACCACTAAAAAATTGCAGGCCTCTCCTAGATCTTTGCTCAATAGGAAGGAGGGTTTCAACAACATCAATTATACCTTTTTTTAATTTATTCTTGTGATTGGATGTGCAGCAATGGCAGGAACCTAATTTATGAGAAAATAAATCCTAAATGATGTAGAATTAATTATTTCGTCGATGCCCAAACAATTCAGAAACTGGTCAATTAGATCCAAAAGTGGAGTACTTAGACCCAGAATTGGCTCCTTTAGACCAGAATATGGACTTAACACTACTAGAATATCCACTGTAAGAATGATTTATTGCAATCGGAATTTCATCTTCTTCACAAAATAATTTGAACACTATTTCAAATAGTTGCCCATCACATCGTTGAATCACATTGACAATCCATAAAACTGCAATAAAAGAAGAAAGGATATCATACTTATCAAATTTATCACGTTCGATATTGGCACTAAATTCTTTCAAAAGTGCAGACCCACAAATTTGTGCAAAGGATGCATTTTCCTCAAAGAATCCTACCATATATTCCTCAATATATTCACTTTGATCATAATCCTCAAGAATCTGATGTTATTTGGCTAATCCCAAGTCTAGTAGCTAAATATGGCAAGGTATTGATCTCCAAATACAATAGCAGGGCTCGAAGTTTGGTTTCTTATGTAGTACTCCATCGAACAACATTCAAATATCTCATACACTCCTCCACGCAGTAATTAAAGAGGAGTTCAACAGAAGTTAGTATAATACACAAGGCTTTGTCTAAATGTTTGATTTGATGTCCTCCCCAATTTTGGAATTTTTTATCAGAACTATGATTATTAGCATGCCACACACACAGTAGCAAGCAATCCAGTTCAATGCTAAAAAATGAAATTTAATTCATTAAAAAAGCATATTACTTGCCAACACATAGTTCTTGGATTATGTGTAGATCCACTACATAGTTTACATGAGCTTTGACAACTCCATTCTTAGCATTCACTCATCCAATGCGCCACACTAAATCTAGACTCAGTCCAGGTACACACCAGACAACTCCTTCTTCAATCAAACTAGTTGCACTAGCAACACAACTCCATTTAGCAACAACACCCAAACCATCACAACAAAAACATATTTCATAACCTTGCTCTGATACCACATGAAGGAGATCAAATTAGCATATATAAAAATATCAGATATATAAAAAAATCAAGACATGGTGGAAAAGGCCAGAGAGCCTCAATGTATTCCTCTCATAATGTTATTGTACAAAATCATGATAATAATACAAATATAAATACATGAGGAAATTTATCTCAAGATAGTGCGTCTATCTTGGACACTTTGGTTGAGAAAATATCTCAACCTTACACTAATATAGGAGCCTAACTAGTTGGAGAGAATTTCTCAACCAACTAGACCCAAATTGACTCCTAACTTTGAGGAACAAACCTAATCTAGGAAGTTAGGAATTAAATCTTAACTTTCATAATTTTAATTAATTTACTTATTTTGGACTTAGAATTGTTTCCATCACATGAGAGTGAGGCTAACACCATTAATCTTTCCTCTTTAGGTGAGGTATCAAGGAGTAGCTCGATAGCTAATTTTAATGAAGGAATTTCACACTCGATCAAGAGTGTCGCCTCTAAACCATAAACCAGATCGAATGGAGTGAAACTAGTGGTTGCCTTAGCTAATGTACGGTAAGGCGAAAGAGTCGAGAATAACATGAGATTCAAATCCTTTTTATTCTTCCCAATGGTTCGTTGAAGCATAATAATCAAGACTTTGTTAATTGTTTCAACTTGGCCATTGGCCTGTGGGTAGTAAGGAGTTGAGCTATCATGGCGAAGACCCAAGTGAGCATTCAACTTTGCCATCATGAACTGATGAAAATGTGATTCATGATTAGTGACAATGGCTTGAGGGACGCCAAAATGAGCTATGACATGGTTAAAGAGGAACTGAGCAACAGTGATACCATCAATATTATATGTAGGCATCACCTCGGCCCATTTAGTAAAATAGTCGACGAAGACAATGATATAGCCATGCCCCCCGGCTAAGCGAGGGTTACATGTCATGAAATCTATGCCCCATTTAGCAAATGGGACAACGGTTATCACTAGGTATAAGGGTGATGGTGGGGCATGTTGTTTGCGGTTATGAGTCTGACATTCATGGCACTTTTAAACGACCAAAATACAATCTTTGAATATAGAAGGCCAAAAATAACCAGCGCGAAGGATCTTCTGAGCAGTGGCATAGCCTGACATGTGAACACCACATGCCCCAGAGTGGCATTTACTCAAGACTCATTCAACCTCTTCAAGTGTTAGAAATCTGCGAAGAACAAAATAAACATTGACTCAGTACAACATATCACCAATAATTTGATAAGGTTGAGACTGATGTCAGATGAGGCGTCAGTTAGATCGAGACAACTTCGATCAGAAAGTTTGGGTCTGAAGATAAATAATGATATCTCCATACCACAGGTCGAGAGTGCTGATGAGAAATAAAGTGTCATCAGGAATCAACTCAGTAAAATTAGTGGAGGTGTTTTTGGAAGGAAGGGTGCAAATCAATTAAGCAAAAACAATGATTTCTTTGATTTGGTGTTAGTGAACTCCAAATCAAACTCATGCAAGGTAACAATCCATTTAGAGTATTTTCCCCCAAGCAACTAATGAGTCAGAATATGAGTTATGGTGGTACAGTCAAAAATCACTATGGTCTTCCATAAAAGAATGTAATGAGGAAATCATTGAACAACACGGACTGCTACCAAGGAAATTTTCTCGACATGAGCATATCAAGTTTCAGTATCAATAAGATTTCAACTCAAATAATATACCAAATGTTCTTTTCCATCGCCATCATCTTGAACCAGAAACATAACAATGGTAATGTCAGCCATGGCCAAGTACAGGAAATAATCACGATGATAGTCAGGGGGATGCAATAAAGGAGCATTGATGAGTGTTTTCTTTAGAACATCAAAAGAAGTTTGGGAAATCTCATCCCAAATGAATGGGATCCCCTTTTTGAGCGAGCGAGTAAATCCCTTAGCAAGCTCAGTGTAATTAGGGACAAAGCGATGAAGAAAATTAGCCTTTCCCTAAAAACTTTGCAATTGGTGCAGTGATGAAGGGGGAACGGTGGTAGATTTACAATAGCCTCAAATTTCAGAGGAGCTATTCAGATACCTTATTTTGACACAAGAAAACCCAAGATCCAACCATATTCTATAGAGAAGACACATTTATGTGGATTGAGATGGATATTATAGTGTCAACAACGCAGAAAGATTGCTCGAAGGTGGTCTGGATGTTCACGATGCTTGGTAGAATGAGCTAGTAAGTCATCTAGATAAGGTTGAAAAATGTGTTTAATATCATGAAAGACATATGAAATGTCTCTCTGGAAGGTAGCACCATCATTTTTAAGATCGAAAGGGAGCTTCTTATAAGCAAAATCCCCCCTATGGATAGATGAAAGCAGTCTTGTGTTGATCAGTGAGTAATATGTTAATCTGGTTGTAACCAGAAAAACCATCCATAAAAGAGAAAATCTCACTTTCAGCACACTCATACTGATTTGATCAATAAAGGGAGTAGGATAGTTATCTTTAGGGCATGTGCAATTGATGTCATGGTAATCAACACAAACTCGAATTTTTCCCTGCTTTTTTGTAACATGTATGATATTAGAGACCCAATATGTTAATGGGATAGGGTAAATAAAACCAACCTTTAGAAGTTTTTCAACTTCTCCCTTAATAGCAACAACCTTCTTGGGATGCACGGGACAAAGTCATTGGTGAATGAGATTCACATCATGATACATGGGTATTTCATGCACCACAATAGCTGGATCAATACCAGGCATTTCCTCAAATGACCAAGCGAAGACATCAAGAAATTCTTTGAAAAGTTCAATGTAAACCCTGATCTCATCAGGAGAACAAGAAAACCCAATGTGAATGTTCTCAACAATTCCAAGTTTAATGGAAATGTTGATTGGCATGGTTGCAGTAATATTTCCCATATTACCTTCAGACAAAACTTCATTCACCAAAATAGGTGTTTGATGTGGGTGTGTTGGGTTATGAGAAACAAAAGCTTCAAGACACTAAGGAATCTCACTTATACTTGGAAGAAATGAGGAAATATGATGGGCATCATTCCAAGGAGTTCCATCAAGAGATATAGCCTCAAAAATACTCTCTTTGGTGGGGAATGTCTTGTTCAAGGGATCCAGAGAATCCCAAGAACAAAGCTAAGGATTTTGTGAATAGGTATCCAGGTACATACTAAGAACAATATGACTTTCTGAAGCAGTCACTAAAACTGAGACAATTTCATGATAAGCTTGTTCTAAGGGACTTAGCAGCATAGCGTCACCAAATGAATCAACCTAATCCGAAGAGGGAATGATCCACGGTCAGTGGAGATAGAAATCATGTTGATCAAATTGACATGTGGACGTGAGAGAGAAAAAGTTCCCATTAAAGCAGAACCTTTGAAAAGACCCTCCCCCACGCTCTCATATGTAATATTGATATTTCCCACATATAGGACATTGCCATTTGAGGCACCGAAAGAGAAAAAGGACAATTGATTGATGGTAACAAATTTTCCTTCATGAGGAAAATAGAGCACCTAGAACAAAGAGGAAACCCCACAAAACATGGCATGGGTCAAACTTCGCCCAAGTATAAGGTTGTAATTTAGATTTGCATTTACAACTTCCACTTCTAACTCGACAATATTCCCTTCCAAAGTGATAAGAAAACTTTTAAGAATACCATAAGGACGGGAGCCTCTGTCATCAAACGTCTTCAAAGTGTTTGGGGACTAGTTAAGAGGTGTGGAGCCAATATCTTTCCAATATGAAACATACATGATGCAGGTGGAAGCACCTTCATCAATGATAGCGTGATGGATCATCTTTCCTTTTATAATAACTTGAATCAAAAAGGAAATCTGATGAGGAAGATGAGGAACATGGTTTTCAAGATCGAAAATAATCAAGCTTGAATCAGCAGGATCAATGCCTCCAATAGCAGACAATAATGATTTCTGTTGCATCAAACAAGTTTAGAGAACTTCCAAAGTAGACATCACCAAAGGTGCTTGAGTTATATCTTCGACAATATTGTAATGTTGAGCAGCTCTAGCATTCAGGTTATAGGGTGACTTCCAAATAACACCTTTGGGAGGAGGTTGGATAATGGATTCATTATTTGGGCTCTCGATATGGAGAGGACCAAAACTGGGTGGAGCAGAAGTAGAAGGTATATCTATGGCTTTTACTTCCACCATCTTCTTTTTAGGGGTTTGATAATCTTGCAATTAAGTGGCTACAGAGATAGGCAATGAACCCATCATCATTTACACTTGAGAGCCACATGAGGCAGAGGATTGTGGTTGGTATACCAACTGAGTCTACTGAGATGGGAATGGATTTTTCAATATAGTCGGGGTCCCTTTTAATAAATGACTAACTTTTGCAAGTTGGGGACAATCCTTTGTATAATGATCTTCCTCACAAATGAGGCAAGGTTATTTTGGCTTTGGTTTGGAGGCATCATGATTCCGCAGATGACTTAGGAGGATCCTATTTTGGGGTATCAAGTGTTTCTTTCCCCTTACCCTTCTTCTTACCTTTCGAGGCTTTAACTTCCATGGTAGACTAGACGATGTTGACCTTAGAGGTTTTACCACGATTCGATGGGCTTTTGGAAGGATGACTGGAACCAGTATTCAAAATAGATTTTTGCTTCGAAGAAGCTTTAGTAGAAGTTTGAGATATTGATCCAATTATACCATTAATAGGTGGAACATTGGGAGACTTTGAAGAAGTTGGGTTTGAATATGGCCTCAGAGCATCAGGCAACATTTCATATAGTGTACTAGATTGGGAATAAACCAAATCTAAATACTAGGCACAGGAAATAGCTTGATCCTTAGTAACACAACCACCCATTACTATATCTGTAGCGATTTTGTTTACGAATGACTTGATAAACCATTTGGTAAACAAATCATCAAAGATTTCAAATTTGATGAGGTGACACCTACTTCTCCATTCATGGATGTGATCAGAGATATGGGTTGTGGTATCCTGTTTCAGAGATGTAAGTAAGTGAGTACCAGTTTCATAATGAACTAGTACCTGGAGGTGGGTGAGGAAGGCCATAGCCGAAGAGTTGAAGTCTACATAGGTACCTCGAGGCCACTCTATAGAGTCTCCAAAATGTATTCAAAAATTTAATCCACTTTCACCTTTATCACCACTATTTCACTCACATGTCACAACTTCATGACCATATAACCTTTCATTAGCCTCCATTTTCATAATTATATGGGTTACCTTTGTGTTTTCCAAAAGTTAATGATTTCTAGTATTATAAGTGAATTAAATGGTTAAAACTTAGAAAAT
>APFE030938827.1:103711-128301 GCA_000404065.3 Pinus taeda | reverse complement strand
GCGTACCCAGAGATAAACATGTTTTTAGTGACTTTCTCTCTTTTTTGAAGCTTGACATGAAGAGCAGAGGTATTAGGCTTGACAAGGAGGATAATATGACTATTGATGGAGCCATATTAAGTGCAGATAGTCATGGTGACAAATTTTAGTGTAACACACCTTGCTCAGCTCGTCATCCTGATTCTTATGGGCTAAGTCACCAATAAGCGCCCCAGGGGGTCTCAGACTTTTTTTTTTTTTTGAACTCCTAATAGAGTTTTACTCCTTGCTTAGGAATATTGTAGTAACCGAATCCTGGAAATGTTAATGCTGCCAAAAGTCTTACGAAAATTGTGCCCAGGTATAGGAACCCACACAACTACTTAGATCTGGATGGCAGATCTGATGGATCTTAGAGATCTGAATGGATGATCTGATAGATCTGAATGACAGAACTAATTGTTGCTGCAAATCTAATGGATCTAATAGATCTGAATGGCTGTTCTGATAAATCTGAACAGCGGAATTGATTGTTGTTGTTGTTGTTGCAAAACCGCACTTGCAAGATCTGATATGGTAGAGATTATGCGTGATCCCGAGATAGAGAAGGGAACTATGGTTTCCAGGAGTGTCAGGTGCTATAGATCGCAATATACATAAGGGTCTAATAGTAGTACTCGGCCCAGTTTTTTAGGGCACTAACCAAGGAGGATCAATTGTACCCTTAGCTGTACAACCCAACTATGCTATCGTACTAGCAAGTAATCTCTCTGAGTGTTGTTCTCGGTGTACTGTAGCAGCAAGATGGTCGACGGTTTATCTATGGTGAGGTTTCATGGGAGGTAGGGGGCTTCCAATATACCCAGAGGGTACTTGGAATAAAGTCTACGCACGGTTCTGTCTAATGCGCTACTACTCGAAGGGGTACCCATAGGGGTTACAAGGGGTTCCATCAAGCGTGACCACCTCTTATATTTCCTGCATGCATGCCTCCCCAAATCCACAGGTTTATGAGCTCAACGACAGATCCCGTGGTTTAAAGATGCTGGAACATGTCTCTAGCCAAAAAAAAAATTGCTAAAAAATGGAGATCCCACAGGCCCTGGAAAGCACTCTGATACCACTTGTTATGCTCTTAACTTGCAAGACGATACTAGAATACCAAATATGCAAAGAAATATACCCAGAACATACAACAGTGAGAAATAATAGCAAGTATTTTATTATTCAGAAAGCAATGTTCACTTGCATCTTCGAGGGCACAACCTCCAATAGAGAAGAGCTCGATTACAAAATAAGACACGATGCTCCTTGAGGGGAGTCTCTATCCTTTATATAGGATTCATACATGCAATACCATGGGGCAATACCATGGGGCAATACCATGGTTCTTATTAATACCATCTATCTAATACCATGACCCATTTGCAATTAACTGTGGTCCCTTCATTAAACGCGGGTTAACCACTTACAATTATTAATATGGGCTTTATTAACTCTTTACTTAACTATAACTATGACTCTATCCTATTACATAAATGAGGGGGTTAGGGTGGGACCCTAACAAATCACCTGTGTCGTAACTCGCCGACATCTTGGCTCAACATATTTTATGTTTTTGAACTCAAAGTAGCACAATACTCTACCACTATCTTATAAAGATTCTGAACTCAAATCCCTATCTTCTTTACTTGACCCATGGCTATGTATCGAAGAAACGCATTTCCTTTCGAAAATATCACATCATAGCCTTTATCCTCAAGCATGGCAACAAATACCAAGTTCTTCGTCAGTCTGGGTACATGCATAACATTCTTCAAGGTGAGTGGAGCCACATGCTCCCTCTGAAAAGTAATAGTGCCTACACCAGTAACACTATACTTACCGTCATCACCCATCTCAGTATGCATCTTGAGATCTTTCTCCTCCAGTTCACTGAATAACTCTTTATCGTGAGTCATGTGGTAAGAAGCTCCATTGTCTAACTACTAGACACTTCCCATCATTGAAGACACCATGCATGAAATGAGGGAAAGGTCTAATTCGAATTGTGAGGCCAAAGCCCCACCCGCCGCTCCTCCTGAGGACTTCTCCTTGGACTTATTCAATGGAAAATTTGTAGCAAAGTGTCCTATCTTGTGACAATGAAAGCATTTAAATTTCTTCATGTCCTTCTTCTTACCTCCATGATAAAAATCTGATTTGGAATGGAAAAGTTTACCTTTCCCCTTCCTTGCCTTAATCGCTAAGGCACAGTTCTCTTCATCATCAGTCTTTGATGAAGATCCATCCTTGGTGTTCCTCCTGATCTCATCCTGCATCAAATCCAACCATAGTTGTTCCCAATCTGACATCTTCTCTCGACCATTGATAGAGTTCCGATAACTATGCCAACTCTTTGGGAGTCCAAGAAGAGAAAGGATCACAATATCCTCCTCAGAAATTGTGGTTCCAACACTTCCAAGTTCATCTTGACATTGAGTGAACTTGGTCAAGTACTTTGGAATCGTCCTTCCTTTCTCCATCTTGATTTTATGAAGTTTATCCTTCAATGCTATCTTCCTTTGATCACCGCTATTCTGATACAAGTCCATCAATGTTTTCCACATAGCATGCAGGGTTTCCTTTCCATGGAGACTCGAGACAATATGATCTTGAACTCCCTCAAGCATTATATACCTTGCCTTTTCCACACACTTCTTCCACTTGGCCAAGTTCTGTGCATCAGTAGCTGTTGGCTTAGGAATTGCTTGTTCAACAAATTCCTTCAAGCCATTGTTCTCTAGCACATCTTCCATCCTGTCCCTCCAGGCTATGAAATTTGAGCAGCCTTCCAAGGCATACTCAAGCCTAAACCCATGGAACATAATCTGTCGATCTTGAAGTATGTATTGCAAATTCGACTTTCACTAGTAACTCAAAAACTCAAAACTTTGAAATCTCCTCTAGAGAGTTGATTTTAAATCAGAGATATCTCCCTCATTCGAACTCCGATTTGTCCGATTTTTTTTTGAATTTGGGTATCCTTTCCCAAGAAATCCAGATCTGCAATTTGTTTCTGAAAAAATTTCATATAAATTTTCAGATATACTCTACAAACTCTCGGCCCAAAAAATAATCTTGCCTCAATACCATGTAGAAAATCCTATAGATTCACAAGCTAGTGCAATTTTATAAAGCAAGAGAAAAGAATCTACTTCTACTCTTTGCAGAGGAAGCCCATAAACATCTAGAAAACAATAATCAATAGAGGAAGAGAATCAAAGGCACATAACATAATAAACATCTGGGAAAAGCCACAGCTCAAAACCCCACTATCTCTTTTGTATTAATCCGTAAAATCAAGATGAAATTACAATGATTGTTATCTCTAGAACAATCCCAACACTCAACAAATTCAATCTCCAACTCATAATATAAGCAAGATCAAGGCCAAAGCTTAACCTTTTCACAAGCTCTCTAAGTCTCTATTCTAATATGTAATTCCTATGGAGGATAGCTCGTATTTAAAGGGAAATAAAGCCTTTAGAAATTGTGTAATCCCTCAAGGGTCCGTTCCTGAATGCATGCACTATCAGTGTAACTTAGAAAAATCTAAAACAAATAGTACATTGTCCCTGCACTCTAGTCTCAACTGGGTCTTTCTCAGAATTGACATGCATGAGTTTCTGATGAGTAAATATTTAGTTAACTAGAGTAGCACTGACAGAGTTCATTAGTGACACCGCTAACAATTAACTCACTATTAGTTCTCTCAATCAGTTTGAGAACTTGATGACCTACTAGGTCTATACTTCACAATCGATAGTCTTAAAACACTAAGACTACACTACAAGTCTCATGAAAGAGACTTCAACCCTTCCTATCCCTCACTCTCTGATTAAAACTTTGCTCATACCAGTTATACATAAACAAGGAAGGAGTGGTTTTCAGAGTTTTGCACTATATGGAATACCTAGGCTTGATTAAGGAAACACATGAGTATGTCGACCCTCTATTGCTCAAAACCCATGTGCTTGTTTACCTTCAGTGCAACTTGATGTGGGCGAACGTTGAAGGTGTGAACATGAACTCCTAAAGGTCGATTAAAGACAATTCTGAACTGGCGCTACGTTTCTGTAATGCTAGTGTGACCCTTTTACCTCAAGCATGAACTTTCTATCTCAGGCGCAACACTTCTGTCTCAGCGCAACCCTTCTGCTCTTGCGTGACCTTTTTGTCTTAGGCATAACCCACTGTGCGACCTTTCTGTTCCAGGAGACCCGTCTATTTTCTAGCACGACCTTTCAATTCTTGCCTCAACACTTTATGTTTTTGAATCCATTGTAACTCTTACCATCTCCCTAGATCCCGAGACGGAGATCAGAACAACAATTTATGCCAAATTCTCATATATTTATCACCTTGTTAATTAACAGATCTCACTAATTGGTTTGCGAAAAAACTAAGGCACAAGCCTTTGGTCTCCTCTGGTTTCACACCTAGTTTCTTCACGCCAAGAAACAAAAAAACACACAAAATTGATCCTGTAAATGATCACCTACCTATTATTGACATAAATTAACAAGGATTAACAGAATGAATTCACTCAGGCTTACGAGGGTTAAACACAAATAATTTAGCAGTTCTACAACATTCATAATCACACATAAGAACTACATTCAATCATAATCATTTACATAGAATCAATCGCCTGATCAACCCCAAGATGGGTGTTCTTTGTTTCACCCTTTTCCTATATAACACACTCTCACTCTCTCACACTACAGATCAAATTCTCAACTTGATTGCAAATATTGATTGCTGGAATTGACAATCATATGCACGGTAAGTTACCAACTCGCCACTCCTACATAAACAATTATTATATTGACAAGATAACCAGAGATATTTGCCATACCATAAGCACATAATTTTCCATCTATTAATTGAATTCAAATATACATCAAACTTGACCAGACATACAATGTGGGGATGCAACCCTAGTCTCTTCTATTCAAACTCACTCCACACACACCTCTTCTCTACATGCCCCTTAGGCTTACAATTATAGGAACAATTACATAGTTATGGACCATTTTGGTACCTAGTTATCCTCCTTATATCTCACAACAAGTTCCTAAAATCTCTTAATGATCCCTTGAGGATCTCAACAATAGTTCTATATCTAAATTATGCCGTTATGATCAGATTATACCAAATCTCTCAATCCACTTATAACTCAACTAATTTCATATTCTAGGATATCCTAATATCCAAGATTTTTATGAGATATTCACAAGTCTAAAATCTCTCATATTCTCAGATAATTGAGAATATCTACATTTAAAACCTCACACAAATATTTCTCACTCAAATTATTAAAATATACAAAAATTCCTATTAAGAAATAAAAACATCAGATCCCCTAATTCAACCAAATATACAATGATTTTCTTCTGCAGGATGCTCCTGTATTAGACTCCCACAGTAGAAAAAATTATTCATAGACTCCTGTCTATGAGGTCTGTCACTTTTTTGTAGTAATGTGACAGCTACAAGTCTTAAAGACTTGCTACCTCCAGGGTCACAAACCTTAATTTGTAATTGTCCAAATGCTCTGCACCTTTGCTACTGCTACATTTATGTTATTTTCTGGTTCATTTTCATTTCTTTAATAAGTTTCAAATTCTGATTGATCAGCCCTTTGGTTGTCAGTTGTCTCCATCTGGACTATCTCATCATCAATTTCCATAGTTCTTCAATCACAGAATCAATTTCCGCTTCCTCATGGAATCCTTTTGTCTCAGCAACTTGCCTAAGATCTTGCCTGAGATCCTTTCTGTGCTATAAATTTTCACATTCATTTTCAATCTAGTGGCTAATCTTTTCAGCTTTTTCTGCCATCCACACATCCTTAATGTCTTTGAAAACATCTTCGTTTGCAATTTCCATTTGCTTCTTCTTATCTTCAAATTTACTTTCAAGAAGTAAATTGTCTGTCATCTTTCTAACTGCATACTCATCCACCTTTTCTTCTCTGTTAGCCAGTACATCAGAAACTTGGAAAATAACACATATCTCTGTCCCAATCAAAGCTTGAGACACTTCCTCATTTCTGACTGCAGTTACACTCTCATACTCCTGTTCTTTCAGCAAATACTCCAACAACTCAATTTCTCTTTGACACCTCACAAGTACTTCATCATGATGTTGTTTATAGTCTTCAATAGGTTTTTCGTCTTTCAGTAGTTGTCCTTCCTCTTCATTCAATCTTATGGTTGTCTTCCTTTTGTCCTGAGACAAATCTGCCTCACCATATTTTGCATTACTGTCTTCTTGTAATCCCTCTTCAAGAGCTATCATTGCCTCGTCTTCTGCCTTAACATTCTCCCGCAAATTTTTCTTTATCAATAACATTAGTCAAATTCATTGGCTTACCTCTCTGAGACAATGTTCCTTCATTCTTCATCAGAATAAGATTCTGATCTTCCATCTCCATGACAACTTCAGATGATTGTCTTCTCCCATTAAGTAACTCATCAATGAACTCCTTCTGCTGCAACCATTCAAAGCCTTCCTCATCTAGGAGGCTTTCTTCATCATATTTTACTTCAACATCTTCACCCGTCTTGAAGACATCTTCAAAAGTCTGCATATTGCCTGTAATACCTGCAATCATACACAAATTTTCAGTTTTAAAAACATAAGACCTTGCGGTCTCACTCGATGCTTCAACCACCAGGTCTTATTACTGCTCTGAATCCTTCATATGATTCAGAAGATCCTCTATATATTTCTCCCTTGTATCTTCACTACTTTCAAAAAGCAATGGGCCATGTTCTGGTTCACATACCAAAACTTCCTCCTCATACTTATTTAGTCTGAGTAACTCTTCCTTCAACTAAGCATTAAAACTACACTCCCACTTCACTTGAAATATATGCCATTTGACTTCTCTTCATAATCCAACCATACCTCTAGTCTTGATTATTCCTCTGTAACATCTCCATCAATAACTCAAGATGGAATTTTAACTTAGCTTTCTCTCTGTTAATCTCTTCTTGACTCTTTCTCATGCCATTTGCCTTGGCATTTTCCTTCTCCTTTCTATGGCTTCTCCCCGAACCGCTGCAATGGCTATCAACAATCACCTTCTCCTCCTTTATGAACTCCATCTCTTCACTTGTGGACTACACCTAAGCCTCTCTTTTTAGTAAGTCTCCATGCCTGCCTTCGATATTTCAGCAAGATTTTCTCCTTAAGCTTAGCCTATTGATACCTGACCTTACCAAGCTATCTCCTTGAACTTAATCTATGGTTCTCTGCCTCTGGAACCATCTTCTAAGCAACTCTCTTGCTCTTTTAGGCTCTACAGCTTCCACTTCCTTTGAGAACATTCACTTATCCTCCTTATCCTACCTCTGTTGGAATTCTTCAAGGTTCTGCCACTGTTTAAGAACTCACATGCTCTTCCACTTGAGAATACAACTAGTTCTTTGTTATAACTTCTCTCAATTGTCTTTGCTGCTAACACCCTTTTTGTTTGCAACCTAAAATCTGCAAACACAATCCTCAAAATCAAATTTAAAAATAAAAACATACCATATCACCTTCCAGATCTTTGCATGATCTTGTTCCACCATTCATCTGCACTTTGAATGGACTATTCCTTGTTAATTTTCCTCTATAAATTCTCCTTAAGAGATCAATTACTTCCAAATATTTTGACACCCTTTATCTTTGTGTGCCTGCTACTCGTCAGATTTAAAATTTGATCCTTTCTTCATGTGTAATATCTTTAACAAATGCACACGAAGCACACTAACTTTGTTTTCCTTCTTTGTTTTGTCAGTCTTTACTGATCTTCTCTTTCTACAATCATAATTATATCTGCATATACAACTTCAAGAGGATAACTATGTTCTAGTTTTCCCCAAAGAGCCTTTACTTGCTTTGATAATAAAATGATGACCTACCAGGTCTATACTTCACAATAGGTAGCCTTAAAACACTAAGACTACACTACAAGTCTCAAGAAATAGACTTCAACCCTTCTTATCCCTCACTCTCTGATTAAAATTGCGTTCATATCAATTATACATAAACAAGGAAGGATTGGTTTTTAGAGTTCTGTGCTATATGGAATACCTAAGCGTGATTAAGTAAACACATGAGTATGTCGACCCTCTATTGCTTGAAACCCATGTGCTCATTTACCTTCAGTGTATCTTGATGTGGGGGAACGTTGAAGGTGAGAACTTAAACTCCTAAAAGTTGATCAAAGACAATTTTGAATTGGCGCTACGTTTCTTCAATGCTAGTGTGACCCTTCTACCTTAGGGGCGACCCACGACGTGATCTTTCTATCTTAAGTGCAACCCTTCTGGCTCAGCGTGACCCTTCTGCTCCTGCGCAAACTTTTTGTCTCAGGCGCGACCCGTGGCGCAACCTTTCTGTTCCAGCGACCCATCTACTTTCTGGCACGACCTTTTTGTTCTAGACGACCCGTCTATTTTCTGGCACGATCTTTTTGTTTTCCAGCGCGACCTTTCAACTCTTGCCTCAACACTTTATGTCATTGAATCCTCTGTAACTCTTACCATGTCATGAGATCCCAAGATCAAGATCAGAACAACAATTTATGCCAAATTCACATCTATTTAACACCTTGTTAATTAATGGATCTCGCTAATTATTTTCGAAAAACTAAGGCACAAGCCTTTGGCCTCCTTTGGTTTCACACCTAGTTTGTTCACGCTAGGAAACCAAAAAACACACAAAACTGATCCTGCAATGATCACCTACATATTATTGACATAAATTAACAAGGATTAACATAATGAATTCACTCAGGCTTACGAGGGTTGAACACAAATACTTTAGCAGTTCTACAACATTAAAAATCAAAAATAAGAACTTCATTCAATCATAATCATTTACATAGAATCAATGGCCTGATCAACCCTAAGATGGGTGTTCTCTGTTTCGCCCTTCTCCTATTTAACACACTCTCACTCTCTCACACTACAGATCGAATTCTCAACTTGATTGCAAATATTGATTACTAGAATTGACAATCATATGCACCGTAAGTTACCAACTGGCCACTCCTTCAGAAACAATTATTCTATTGACAAGATAAACTAGAGATGTTTGCCATACCATATGCACATGATTTTCCATCTATTAATTGAATTCAAATATACATCAAACTTGACCAGATATACAATGTGGGCACGCGGCCCTAGTCTCTTCTATTCATACTCACTCCACACACACCTCTTCTCTACATGCCCCTTAGGCCTACAATTATAGGAACAATTACATAATTATGGATCATTCTAGTTCCTAGTTCTCCTCCATATATCTCTCAGCTAGTTCCTAAAATCTCTTAATGACCCCTTGAGGATTTCAACAACAGTTCTATATCTCAATTCCGCCTTTATGAGAAGATTATACCAAATCTCTCAATCCACTTTTAACTGAACTAATTTCCTATTCTAGGATCTAAAGTCTAACATCTCTCACATTCTCAGATAATTGAGAATATTTACATTTAAAACCTCACACACATATTTATCACTCAAATTATTAAAAGATACAAAATTTCCTATTAAGAAATAAAAAACACCAGATCCCCTAAGTCAACCAAATATACAATGATTTTCTTGAGCAAGATGCTCCTACATTAGAACTAATTTAATTGAACTGACTCATGAAACTGAGTCTTCTATTTTACAACTCACAATTAACTCATACCAGACTCCTACAAAGTAGGGAGAACATACACATGATGACAGATAGACTTCCAACTCAAATTTCCTAAGTTAAGTAAGTTTAATAAACTTAATTAACTAATTTTAAGTTGCTATGAGAAATGAATTTGAATTTAATTTCCAATTCAATTCAAGGACAAATTAAACTGGAATTTCTTGTTACCATTTCTCAACAGGAGACCCTCTGTTCTACATGCCTGCCATGCAACTGGACCATAGCCCTACGCTGACACAATGTTAAGTGGTCCCTCCTAAGTTTGTCGCGTGGCACCCGAGATCTAACCAAGTGTAATCCAGGTAGCCACCTGCCTGTAGAAAATATCTGAGAATGAGTCCTAGTTATTGAAAAACTCCACTCCGATAGACCGATCACTAGTCCAGGTAGACAAAATGTGTAAGGAAGAGCTTACTAGGACCCCTTATAACCCTGCGTGATAGAAGGAAAGATAAAAAATAGGACATGCAGGATAGAAACAAAATCCTCAGAGGGATGTCTAATACCGATATGCCTAGATCCCCAGAAATCCGATCTTTAATGCTATAAATGAACCGTATCGCTATCAAAAAATCCCTGAAAATTCAAACCAACAGTGGTTGTATCCCTCCCCAACAGAAGATCGATGCACACCAGGGGTCACTTCCTCCCTCTTTCTCCCATTACAAACCCTACCTCACATAGAACATCCATGGATCAAGGCAGTGAACACCTCTTCGAGCTTTAATAAGACCAATCCTGCTTCGCATTATCCCTCGACAATATCCAGAAGAATAATAACAATGCCAATAGGCACAGGATGCGCCACTGTGAAAAATACACCTTCACAACTCCCCACCTGGAATTCCTTATGGCGAGACCAAAACATAACCCCTATCAGACACTATATGACACCCTACCTGCAACCAATAACACCCGTGGATGATACATAACAACCTTCCGCCATTACGGTCCTCATCTCCCTTCCAAACCCCCCCGTGAACATAGTTGCAGGTTCTAAGGTTCAGGCATACTTCCTCCCTGAGACAGGATGAAACATCCATGTTGGAAATGCAGGCGCATAAGAGGATGAGTTAAATGTTGGAAATGCTATAAGAGGTTGTGGAGAATTCGTTGGACATCCTGAGGCATCAAAATGATAGGGATGATAAGGAACCAAGGGTGCATTTAGCTTTGCTAGAAACAAAATATGAGTTGCTACAACAAAAACTTGAGAAATTGCAAGTTTCCATGGAGACTAAGCTGGTCATCCTAGACATCAAACTAAAATAGACGGAGACAAACTTTAGCATGGGGAGAAAGGGCTATTAGGGAGATTGAGACACTAGCGAGCAATCACCAATGGAAAATACTAGCCTTTTTCAGAATATATTTATATATGATTTTCATCATCTTTTCTCATTTATAAATATATAAAAAATTTATACAATGATTGAACAAAAAAGTTCGATTAAAAATATTTGTATTGTTATTATGTATTTTTGTTTCTTATTGTTTATCTAATTTTTTATCCCTCTATTTTGACCACAGGGAATAATGATTGAATGGGATTCACAGTTGTAGATTCCTTGTCTCTTTTAAGAAAATTGATATTAAAAAGTTGTAAATATAGATTAGATAAAAACTTTTAAAGGTTAATTGGTGTGGGTTGTTGATATGATGAAGTAGAATTTTATTATTAAGGCTTTTAACGAGGCAAATTTTTTACTTGTTGGTCGTGTTTTTATAACAATTATTGTAGTGCTTAGGGGTGGTAAACGTTGGACATCCTTATGGAATCTAGTGAAAGTGAGGAATGCAATTTTGCTTGGAGTATACGAATTGGATTGAGTAATAAGACAAAAGCCTTAGAAATATTTTAAGGATTAAAGAGATCAAAGGCTTGTGGATTATTTATTCCGATGAGAGTTAAAGGAGAAATGTGATTCCACCTACCAGATAACATTCCTTTTGAGCTTCCTTTTAATAATCATGTGTATGTTGTTCTTGGTTTTACAATGCTTAATGTTATATATATCTAAACTCATGATATAAGTTGTAGTGCTCGAGGGTGGTAGGTGTGGGAAATCCTCTTTGAACCCAAAGGAAATGAGGAATGAGACTTCACTTAGGGTTTAAGGATAGCATTAATCACTAAAGCAAAAGGCATAGCATTATTTTAAGGAGGACAAAGATCAAAGGCATGTGGGCTCAAATGCACATTATGATTGGGGACCCATACATCATCATCAAACTCTTTAATAGCCTCTCACTCTCATTCAATTGGATCAAAATGAATAAAATATAGAATCTTGTAAGTAGTTTGAATCCATTACTTAATTCCATGCATGCAAACTCTCGACAAAAGGGTGCTTCCCTAGAAGATTAATCACTCAATATAAGTGGGAGGGAGGGGTTATCAACTTAAATACCCTTCTCCTGATATAATTGCAATGATAGTGACCACCATTCATGGTGAACATGTGGAAAAAATTGTGCAAGGAGGAGAGATGGAAAGCTATGGCCACCCTCCCCACTTTTAATTCAATGTATTTTTTCAACTTTAAAGAAAATTATATGGAAACTTTATTGTTAGATTTTGGATTTGTCTGGATCATTTGACTCTTATAACATTATTTGTCTCTAATCTCAATACTATAAGATAGTTCTTTTTTCTAAAAGTTAAACCTAATTTTCATAGTAACCTATTATCACATTTTAAGTATAACACATTACTACAGCAAAAAATGGAAATTTTTAGTAAAAAATAATTATTTTATAAAAAATAGTTATAAAAAAAATATTCAAAACAACCCTATAGGCTATAACAAACTATAACATAAACGAGAAAAACATCATACACATGATAAGGCTAAACCCATAATCCAAACTTTGAGAACGATGAAAAAATATAAACAGAAGTACATGCAATCTAAAGTGCAAAGTAACAATTACCAAAGTACAGGTTTGGTAAAACTTTTAAACTAATTGAGAGATGGTCATATGCACCATCTTCATTAACTCTATTTAGATCTCGAGCCATCAAAGAAGAGAATAATCTAGACGTAGCTGCAACATATCCACACCCTGAAGGTCATTGTGGAATAAAGAGCAATGAAATATTTGGGTTGAAGACTCCCAAGTGCAAGGACTTTTCCACATGCCAATTTGTAATTCATTGAAACTAATTGAATATATAATAAATTGTTTAGGTTTATTTTAATTAATATATACGTCAATTTACTTGTCAGGTTAGAATAACCAGTTAGTTCTTAGTTAAATAGTTTAAAAAAATTTCAATCTAACCTTGAAGTTTTGGCAGTAATCTAACCTTGATATACTTTCTATGTTTCATGCTGCTATAGACAAAGGCATCACTGCGACCAGTGATAAGGGAAACGACAGAAAGAAATGCGGGCCCAAGCCGGATTGCAAAATAGCTGTTATTAGAATTACCTGAACTTCGTTGGCCATCTATGCAATAATTCTTACGAAAAAGAGGTGGAAGTTTAACGTTCAGATACAGATGAAGGCAGGAATATGCTTTATCTTGTCCCCAGTCTTTACCTGGGAATTTGAAGTTTGAGGTCATGAACAAAAATTAAAACCCCACATCTGGGGAATCTTCCATGGATTGGAAGTTGCATACGAAATTTGGGTTCACAGTTATTGAAGATGGAATTACACTGTTCTGAAGCTAAAGTTGGTTATCAATTAGGATGAATAATTATATTCTCTGTAAAAAAAATGTTTGACTTAATGTCTATTATTATGGTGTGTTTGGTAGGTAATGGAATAATCTCTGAACGATATTCAATGTCGAATCAATCAGTAGGAAGAAAAGAATTTGTATAGAGGCGATGTTTTACAGTGACAAACTTTAAAATATTCGTTTGATTTGATGCCTATTATTGTGGATGTATACATTGTATGGTGAACATTGGAATAAAATCGGATCCATGTGGTTATCTTCGAAGCACGTGAAAGGATTCAACGAATATCATGCCTTTGGGGTTTTTTTGGATGAATGGGGATTCATGTCTATAGAATGTATTACATGAGCACAATGTGGAATGGATTATGACGTGTATATCCTCTATATGTTACACTGTCCAGATCAATGGATATCCTTTGAGCTTATTCAAGGTGGGAAGAGGATTGAGACGGGGATGTTCTCGTTCCCCTTTACTCTTCATTCTTTTCATGGATGGTCTTAGCTTGAATATTAGGGAGGCACAGTCTCTTGGACTTTTTCGGGCCTCTGTTTATCTCATAATGTGATTATTATTCATTTTTGCTTTATAAATTATAGCCCTACCTTTGGCATGGTTTCTAGATCTCAATGATCTGCTGTTTACTATTTCTTTTTACGTTATGGGGTAGCCTCTGAACTGGTTGCAAATGGTAGCAAATTGATTCTTCTCTTTGCTAACAGTGACATATGTGATATAGAACTTATTGCAGGAACATTTGGAGTTAGGTCTGCTCCTCTAGTTGAGGACTTCTCTTATCTGGGCTTCAGGCTAAAGCCTAATAACTACAAGAATTCAGACTGGAATTGGATACTAGACAAATTTAGAAAGCGACTGAATTCATGGACACACATGTGGCTTTCTATGGGGGGAAGATACATTCTCATACAAGTTGTACTACAACAGATTATTGTATTTTGGGCACATTTATTTTCACTGTCGTCTACTATCATGTCCAAGATTAGAGCTATACTATCTCTTTTCCTCTGGTCTATTATATTTTGGGCACATTTATTTGCACTGCCGTCTACTATCATATCCAAGATTAGAGCTATACTATCCTTTTCCTCTGGTCTGGTATGGGCGCGGTTTCTTAATACCATCTGTGTAACTGGGAGATGTTGACCAAGTCGAAGGTTTTTGGAGGATGGGGTCTTTTGGATGCAAAAGTTTTCGAACGGGAATTACTGATACGTTAGAGCCAACTACCCAGGTGCCTTGAACATATAATCCCCAGAGAATATAGCTCTAAAGATCCAATTGGTTGATCCTATGGTGATTTTATGGATCTACCCATCCAATCAGTTGGTCTGGATCCACTATATCAGTCGACCGTGTTGTAAATTCTAAAAGATACATCCCTCAACAATTGGTCCCATATGAACTAAGAAGGTGGCGTGGGGCTTACATTATGACATCCAATTTGTTAGACACCTAATACATTAACGATTGGTGTAGAATGTAAACAGTCACCAGAGTCTCAGAGATCACTTGGTATGCGAAGACCAAGAGTTACAAAGAAATGTATAAATGTACATTATTGTGAATAATAAATATATGAACACTTATCTTAATATGTTGTCCATTATTTGTGTCTATGTTTAACATGGTTTAACATGGTATTAGAGCAGGCTTAGTCCTACTGCCCATATTTGAGCCGTTGGTTTTGTGGCCTTTTTGTGTTTGCCAAATTTGTGGCCTCTTTGTGTTTGCCAAATCTGCCATTTTTTGAGAATTTCCTATTTTGGCCATCAAACATACCCATCCATCCTGGCTACCAAAGGCACATGAGCCTGTCATATTTGTTTCTATGCCTACCTGGCAGTTCATAACGGTTTTTACAGTGCTCACACAGTGAAATAATGTTTGGTATCGACCTCCCTTTTGATAACAATTGGTAATCGATCTCCTTCCCTCTGGTATTTGTGCCATTCTCAGTGGCCACCATCTCTTTGCGATTCTCTCAATCTACTAAACTTGCTATTTTGGCTTGAGCGTTTCATCTCTCCACACTAGTTTCTTTGCTCAATGCTCAATTATTCCTTGTCTGTAGTTACTTTTCCATACCAGGCATTACACTCCACGTTGGTATGCTCTATTTGATGTTTATTCCATGCTTTGTTTGAGTAATACCTTTACACTACACTATACTCATCCCCATGAATTATGGTGACTTTCTACGAGACTATTGATGTGAGAACTGCTCTCCCTAAAGTTCTAGGATAAGTATCATTGAAAGTGAAGAAAATAGTGAGGAATTTTACAGTACGAGAAGGGGTTGAAATTTGGGTCAGTGGATAAATTCAGATGGCAGTTTTGTAGAGGTTTTTTATGAAAACAATGTTACTGGAATAGGAATTTGGAGTCCTCTCAGTCCAAATTCCTATTTCAAAGAGATGAATCTGAGATTTGATCGTTGGACGTTGCTTATACGTTCGTTCGAAGCCGAGCTCTTGCAATCGTTAATTATCTGCTTTGAAGACCTCGTTCCTCTGCTTTAATGACCATTGATCAGAGTTTAAATGTGCGTTGGTCTTGGCTGTTTTCTACATCAATTATAATGTGGGATACCTTGTGTGGTGTCAAAATTCAGGGTTTATATGTGTTTGTTTGGCATTAATTCTTTGTATGTGTTGGAATGACAAGTTGTGTTGAATGTTGGAGCTAAGTGTGTTGAACGTTGAAGTTAAAACAAGTCATCGTTGCTATAATGGGTTGCATAGCCATTACCAACAATAGGATATTTCCCCGCTGCAGCAGAAGCAGTAGCACCTGAAGTTGTTCAACTACCAGATCACAGGCGTCTTTCTGTCGAGCTACCAAACGAAATTGAATCACATATTTCATTTTATTGAAACTGAATTTATGAACATATAACTTTGTTGTTGCATTCTTGTGGTATTGAGAAATGGTTGTTGGATTATTTCATGGGTGCCGTCTAATTCAATTAAAGTGTTGATTTGTTGCACTAGGCACTGGATATGAGAAACCAGCTTGACATGTCATGCTCTACGTCGCTGAAATTACAAAGGGTTGAAAGTTTTTGGATGATGCAATGTAATTATTTTGAATGGTTGGACGAAATCATAAATGCTGTAAAAATATTTGTTGTACTATTTAACACGGTATGGTGGCCTATGAAATCTATCTTTTGCAATGTTGTAGTGCTGGAGTTTGTGAATTCATTCAAGCCATGGGAATTCTTAGCTTCTAGGCTTTCTGCTCAATCTATGATTGCAAGAAGGGGATAAGCAAGCTACAAAACTAAAGGTACGCACCAGAATGTTGCCAATGGACCAATTGAAAACTACATAGTAATCCAATCGAGTACTCTCTCTTCTAATTCTATTTACTTTCTGAGCTTCAAATATTATAAGAGCCACCTCACAAATTTCAAAGTCCTGGTACAATTTTCCCGCATTCAGCTCTGGGGTATATTTTGTTAAAGCAAACTGCATTAGTCCTTGAATATCTTAGTTTTTGGTATTGTTTCTGTATATGGTTTCTACGAGGATTCTCCATTAAAAGAGAGAGAATTTGGAACCATTTGTTTGCAATCCCTTTGCTAAAAGTTTAAGTCAGTTCTGTTTTTTGAGTTCTGTCTTCCATAATTTTAGTAGTAGAGTTTATCCTTTGGGAATTCCATAGTTTGGAGTTAAAGAAAGATTAAAAAAAAGGTGTCTGATGTAACTTGTATTCTTTTTAAAGTAAGTTGAATGGCATCGTAAAGGGGTGCATTTTGTTGAAACCGACAGCTGCCATTTGTTGATCTTGAGTTGTTAAGACAATGGAAAAACTTAATGACTCGTCAGAGTTATTAAGTACTCTAATGCTCTCTAATGTACATAACACAGTCCAAATCAGTAAGGACACACTCTCTGATATTTGAACATGATTGCAAAATGCATAAGAAAACATCAAATTTTTGCATCTTGAATCGCAGCTACAACAAGAGGAGTTATAAAAGCGTAGTCATCATTCTGAACTTGTCTTTGTTCAGGACAATCATCTCTTTGAGATTGAGACAAAATCCCGTCAGCTGCCAGAAACTAATCAAGCCATTGTAAGAGCAGATTTGCATGCAGGTGCAGAAATTTTAGACTGCACTTCCCAAGCCCTTCATTATACCTTGGGAAGAGCTTGTCAGCAACAAGCACAAAAAAAGTTTTGGATATTATAAGGAGGTGTCATTTCATACTCCAAACTACTGAAAACCCATCAAATTTTAGAGTGCTGGATTTCTTAATGACAACTCATCTTCACCTTTTCTTGCTTTTCCTCCACAACAACTGGTTGTTAAATTCCAACATTGTGACAAAGTTGGCCATGTGAAAGATCATTGTTTTTATTTTCATCCATATGGACATTATGGTTAGTACACTCATCATTCAAACAGATGCTTCAAAAACAAGCGTTTTGTAAGAACAAAGATTCACCTTGGGTGGTGTTTCTTGGCAATGGGTTTCAACATCCAAGCAAATATTTTTCTCATATCACAGAATTTGTTCATGAGTACTAAAAAGTCTTGCAATTAAGTTTTCTCCATATTCTCACCTTTTATTTGACAAGTGGGGGGGCGGGGGGAATGATGGTCATATACAAGTTTCAATAAATCAAGCGAGCCTGAGCCACAACCTGAACCTGCTACATGGGCGTACAACCATAAACATCCATACCTAAATTCAGAGTCGCAACTAGAGTCACAAAAGCCCCTAAGAATACCTTTGGTTGTTAGCTTTAAACCACAACAGGTTAGATACCTCCCTTTAGGTTGAAGGTCTCCCTCTTCAAAGCATTAAGGAGCACTTCCTCTTGCAGAATACTTCAACTTCTTTCTAGATTCGAAAGAGTTCCAGGAATTGCGCTAAGCATTCCCTTTGTTGTTGTCCTCCTTAAACCATCGCAGGTTGTAGGCCTTCCTTTTTTCTAGGTTGAAGGTCTCCCTCTCCAAAGCATTAGGGACACTTCCTCTTGTAGAAGATTTCAAGTTCTTGCTAGATTTGGAAGAGTTTTAGGAATTGCACTAAGCGTTCCAGTGTTGATGGTAATCCTTAAATCATCACCAGTTGAGACCTTGAGTTCTCCCACCTTATGCCATCATCTCAGAGAGCACATTCAACTTATTTCTTCCATGCATTATTGTATTTTTGTGTTAGAGCCCTCTTGTTGGACTTGTATGTACCGCTTCGTATTGAGGGGGGAATGTTGGACACCTAATCCGCTAAGGGTTGGTGTGGAATATGAAAAGTCAACAGAGTCTAAGAGACCACTCGATATGTGAAGACAAAGGGTCACAAGGAAATGTATAAATGTACATTATTGTGAATACTAAATGCAATGAACACTTATCTTAATATGTTTTCCATTATTTTTTTCTATGTTTAACACAATCACATTCACAAGAAAATATCATGATCTTTTGATTGGATATATTTTCTCACAACACGGGGTCAAATGAACATATGAATTGACCATTCTGAAGTGTCAGGTGTTCCCTTTGGTCGGATTTCTAAAAATTTCAATTGGTCGCACCATTTAAATTGTGTTGATGCCCCTTTGCAACGTGATTAGTCGGTCGTTGTTGTAAAAAAACTTATGTGTGGGCATTCTAGTTTTTGTAATTTGCATTGGGAATTGTTGACTTCATCCTTCTTTTTACACACTAGATGGTGCGTTCAACGCTATTAGAACAAGTAAGCATCCAAATACCATCCATTCGCATTCATATTTGATAGCTCAACTGGAAGCATGAGATATATTTGATAGCATATGTATGGAGGGACAATCATTAATTCTTGATCTGGATTTGTACGTGGCATAGCTCATAGAAGTCACATTGGCCGCATAAAACAATATTGCCGCCAAAACCAGAGAAAATAAAACAAAGGCAAGAAAAACAGGGGATCGTGCAGGGGCAGGGAGGATAGTGGATCATGGAGATCCCATCACCATGAATTATCACAACAATAGTAGAGGACCATCTTGAGGAATAGATGATCCATTTGTAGAAAAAGAGGAGACCAGATTGAAAGGGCCAACGCTAGAAATATTCTTAAAAAGGAAAAAAACAAAGAAAATGGTAAGAAGCCAATTGAGGCCAATGAAGAGATACAAAAATTGATACTAGGGGTCAATTTATATTAGGAAAATGTGGTTAAAATTAGAAAACGCATGCTAATTGGGAGATAGGAATTCATAAAAATGAATGGAGTTCAAATGAAGGAATGGATCTAGACTCAGTTGGGCATCCCTTCTCAGTTATCGCCTGAAGGTAAGTGTGATGGTCAATGGTGTTTTGGTTTCCACTTTACAAAAGAGAAGGATGCATCAAAAATTGTTTATCTACCCTGGGTTCAAGGTCGTGGATTCATGGTTCTCCAGCATTAGAAAATTGGATTTGATCTAATGGTTGAGATACCTAAGAGAAAAATAATATGGGCAAAACTGCTTGGACTCCCCATAGAGTTATGGATGTGTTGTAGCTGCTGCAAAACCATCCAAAATTTTGGCTTGCACTTAATTTTAGAGCCTTCTTTTTTCTTGTACATTGTTATCGCAGACGTTAGAGCTTATTTCATGAGCTTTGTTGTAGTGTTTTGTTCCCTTTTGCATGCTGGGTAAATTGTCGTCTTTTGGCATGTTTGGCTGTTGCGCAAAAGGTACAAGCTTAATATGAAGGGTTTCAAAGGTCTTTCTTTGTGTATATGAGTTTTTCTAACTATGTAAACATCTATCACACTCATTCACAAAGTTTTGAGCATTTTCGCACAAGTGTCGTCATGATCATCCCAAAGTATATCTAAAGTGTCGCACTTGTCGTATCTTGTCGTAAAGTTGTCACACAGAGGGAAATTATTTGTTCATGTGTTCAAATGATCTATGTTGTCATGTCGTCAAAGTATTCTAAGCATGTGATCACATTCAAAGTCCATCACCAAGCTCACTAATTCCACACTTAGAGATTTTCAGAAAAACTTCTCAACCGAGCAACCTAGCCTTTATGGGCCTCTCCTGAGCTATGCATTGTGTAGTCTCAGTCCTCTAATTGTGACCTTGCTTATTGGCACTACATAATTCGTATTTATTGTCTCCAAGAACTACTACACTTCTCAATTTCTATGCCCAAGTCATAACCTTGACCTCTCGAATTGTGCAATCATGTCCCCAACCTGGATTAAACTACGCACTTCACATCCTCAAGACTCAAGATAATCCCCTAAGTCCTTGAACTATGAAGCTACATAGTAGCCCAACCTCCCTTGACTCCCATAAATGTGTAGTTGGCTCTTCCAGTGTCCATTCCCTCAACCTGTCCCCACTGGCTCTGGAAACTATGCAATCTTGTCCCTTAGGCCTGCTCGGGCTACGCACTACACAGTATCAAAGCTCAAGATTTTCCCATGGCCACTGGAAATGTGCATCACATAGTCATTGTGTCCCTCTTCCTAGCCTGTCACTTGTTCTGGGCTCAGTTGGTGGATCAAAATGCATCATCTTAAACTAGGGGGTTTTCGAATTGATGTCGTCTTGTCATGGGTCAATTGGAGAAACATGTGCCCTATCATGTCATGGAAAAGAAGGAGGGAAGCATGCTTAAAGACTCTCGTGTAACTGAACTTACAAGTTGATTGATCAAGAGAAATCAAAGGGACACTAGTTTGCAACCATTAGCCAAGACTAGAGATCATTGAAGAGTCTGCATCACCAAGCCATGCAGAGGTGAAGAGAAAGAATCTTCAAGAAGCCATCCAACACTTGGTAGCAACAATGAATTGACATTGCCACATCATCAAGTAGTCAATTTCAGCAATGTCATGCCATGTCATGTCATGAGTGGTCATATGCCACATCACTATTGTGGATCATGTATATTGTATTCAAACTGTATTGTAAAGTGGAAGTCCAAAGGACACATGGAATGTAAAGAGTCATGTAAGTTGAAAAAAAGTCAGAGGAAGTCAAACAATCATGAGGGTAGTCAAAGAGTCACCCATGGTTATATATACTCCCTTATTGTATGAGCAAATGACTTTTTCACCTTGGCTCCTCCTGCAAGGCATTAGAGAGATAAGATAGTTCTTCGAGGAGAAAGGAGTGGCTCCAATGATCCACTACTGGAGCTAGTGATGTACATTGTAAACATGCATCTTAGAACTTTTTCTTTATAACAGAAGCCTTCAAGGCCAACATGTTCTTCATGCATAGATTATGACTGTTTGTAAGACTATTCTGCGGATGTTTTCTTTCACATGTGTTAAGATAGTTGAACTATTTCTATTATTTTAGTACTTATCTTATTGAGAATCTGTTGTAATGGTTGTTATTGTTTTCCCATCCTTTTGGAATATTCCTCAGGATATTAGATGAATCTTTCTTCATTTGTTGGTTGTAATGACCATCACATCCATTGTGAACTATTCCACTAGATGTTAGACAAATCCTTCCGGCTCATGTGTGTCTCTTCTTGGGTGGTACTATTACTTCTCACTTAGAGGCTCACTTTGTAGAAAATCTGTGATAGGTTAACCCAATAATGCAATATAAATCAAAGCAAAATACTATAACCTACTTCTACTATCAATTTGTGGAAGATTAAAGATTGAGTTGAAAAATATAACCAGAAGAAGAAGAATCAATGGCACAATACACATAAAAATACTTTGGGGAAAGCCTCAGCTAAAAACCCCACACTTATTGTATTATCATACGTGGTGGAAATACATAGGAATTATACAAAGCCTTAGCTCTCACAGCTAGCCAACTCTCAGTACAATCCTCACAGATGCTCACAAGCAATCTTGGCTTCTCTCTAGCCTTCCTCTTTGCCCTCAAAGCTCCTATTTCCTTGCGCTGTTCCTTGTGGATGATTATCCTATTTCCAAGTGGACAACCTCCTTCAAAATTGCGCAATCCTCAAGGATAAATCCTTGACTGCATGCATGAGTTTTCTCCATGAGAAAACACATGCAACTGATAGTACATTGTCCTTGAACATTAATCTCAATTAGGTCTTTCTCATAATAGACATGCATGAGTTTCTGATGAGAGAATCTTCAGTTAACTGGAGTAGCACTGGTTAAGTGCATTAATGCATCAATTGACTGTTAACTCACTATGAGTTCCTCAAACATTTTGGAACTAATTTAACTAGACTTAACTCAATAAACTGAGTTAACTAATTACAACTCAAGTATAACTCAATCTTATCTCCTTAATTTAAGGAATAACTCTTGCATGACTTCAGAAATACTTTTAACTTGAATTTATAAATTAATTTAAAATAAATTAATTAATTATTTCCAAATAGTTGTTAAGACTAAATTTGATTTTAATTCAAGGACAAATTAAATTGGAATATTCTTGTTTCCATATTTCAATGCTCCCTCTCAACAAGAAAGGGATTATCTGCCACCCTGATCCTATCTCTGTGGAACTCGAATTTACACTTTGACAATGCCTTTGTCAAAATGTTAGCATCTTGCTCCTCTGTCGAAATCTACTGCAACAACATGATCCTCCTCGACCTGTGAAAAACCACAGGTAACAATTTTTCCTTATGTTTCTCCACACTACCATCGCTAGCTTGCTTTACCTTGTAAAGCCAACAGGAACTCACAATTGACTTGTTCTCCGGTCTAAGAACCACATCCCAAACATTGTTATGAACTACGGAGTCATACTCCTCCACCATAGCATCAACCCAAATCGATTGTTGCACTGCTTCCTCAAAGGAAGATGGCTCGGTCTCAACACATTCCCTAGCAAGGGCCATGTATCCAGTGTACCTCTCAGGTGACCTCCTCTATCTGCTCTGAGAAGATGGTGCTCCCACATCCTCTCTCGCATCCTCCAACAATCTGTCAGCTTCTCTTGTGCTCCTCCGTCCATCTCTGGAGGACTCTGCTTGAGTGGATGTCTCCACTCCTGGAACCTCTACATGCGGCTGCTCTGCATTAGTATGAGGCTCCTCCTCCTTAGGAACCAACAGTTCCTCCACAACCTGTAGTTGGAGATCCCTCTCAAGGGAAACTCGCATGGCCTTCTGCTCATCAAACTTGATATCTTTGCGAACCACTGTCCTCCGACTCGTAGGAATGTACACCTGATAGTTGTGAGGTGTATTAGTGTACCCCAAAGATATCCCCAACTCTGTTTTCGGCTCAAGCTTCTTCCGTGCATCCTTTGTCACATGGAAATATACTGATGAGCCAAAGATCCTGAAGTGACCCACATCTGGTCTCTTACCGGAGAAAGCTTCCTCTGGTGTCTTCATCCCATGTATGTGATGTGAGCTTCTATTCTGCAAGTCTACCGCTGTGTTGCATGCCTCAACCCACAAGTGAAGTGGTAGGCCTTGGTCATGCAACATTGCCCGTGCTGCCCCTACAATAGTTTTGTTCTTCCTCTCAGCCACCCCATTCTGCTGTGGGTTATGAGGTGGCGTCAACTCTCATTTAATTCCTTCCACTGCATAGAAGTCCTTAAACTCTTGAGAGACATATTCTCCACCGTTGTTGCTTCTAAAGGCTTTGATCTTTTCCCTGACTCTTTCTTGACCAAATCTTTGAACTCACAAAACTTTGTGAAAGTTTGGTCCTTCTTCTGCATGAAATAAATCCAGCATTTACGAGAATAGTCATAAATGAAAATCACATAATACCTTTGCTTCACTATGGATGCCGTCAAGAATGGTCCACACAAATCAGTATGAACTCGCTCTAAGATAGCCTCTGCTCGACTGTCTCGATCATGAAAGGAAGACTTGGTGTACGTTCCCAAGGTACAACCTTTGCATGTGTCAACTTGCTCAAGTTTACCTTTGGGAAGTCCTATAGATATATGCTGCATTATCTTCAAAGCCCCATGATGAAAATGGCCCAACCGCTTGTGCCATAACTCACCAATGTCTTGGCTTTGCACCAATTCTACTTTCATACTCAATGCTGCACAATCATCTACCTCTAGTTTATAGAGATTCTTCACCCGAATCCCTATCCTCTTGGTCTGACCTGTGTCTATGTGTCTTAGGGACGCCTTTCCTTTACTGAAGACAACATCGTAGACTTTGCCCTCCAACATCACAACTGATACCAAGTTCTTCTTCAGTCCAGGCACATACATCACATC
>APFE030938827.1:37934-93100 GCA_000404065.3 Pinus taeda | reverse complement strand
GGGGAAATTCTATCTTAGATCCATCTTAATTATGGGTCTACCAAGTGCTCAGAGGGATAAATAGATTTAATCCCCATAAGAGTGGTAGATGTGGAGTTAAGATGGATATAGGTTGGTTTTATGATAATGAAGATATTAAATAGACTTAGGAAATTATATTGTAAAAACATCTTAAGGTGAATGGTTAAAGCATAGACATTGGACAAGTATATTTGTATACTTCTGTTTTAAACTGAAAGAAAGCTAGGGCTAAAAGCAATGGATTGATTGCACTAATCATCCTTCTATAACTTTCCAACATATGCTGGAGTAAATAGATTGTAATTTAGGTAATTTTTATAATTGCAAATGGGAACATACTTGTGTATTGGCAGGGTGGTTACGAGATCCCTAGAAGTGGAGTAAACAGATTGTAATTTGGTAATTTTTCTAATTGCAAACAAGAACATACTTGTGTATTGGCAGGGTGGTTATGAGGTTCCTAGTGATGAATTTGAAATTTTCTTGGTTCTATATATAGTATTAGGTTTTTTCTCATGCTTTCTGTGAATGGCACGAGTGAATTTTATCTTACACCCACTAGATTATCGATATGTAATTTCAGTAATTTTGATTTCAAAAGATATTTTAAAGAAATGCAATGATTTCATTTGTGTATTCAATAAACACAAGATTTTATAATTGAGTAAAATATTTGCCATGCGAGATTCACCAAAAAATTATATATACATATCATATTATTGATAAAATCGCCTTCCATTTTTCCTATATACCATGGAGATTCACCCATTTATTATACATGTAAATTTAGGGGGGGTTCTTAAAATTTTCCCTGACTCAAAATTGTACAGTTGGCTCTCCCAATGTCCATTCCCTCATCCTATCCCCACTAACTTTAGAAACTGCACAATGTTGTCCCTCATGTATGTCTGGGTTGCACACTGCGTAGTCTTAGAGCTCATGGTTTTTCTCTAACTGCTGGAACTATGCATTTTGAATTCATTGAGTCCCTCTTCCTAGCTTGTCACTTGTTCCGGGCCCAGTTGGGGATTAGAATGGATCATCTTAGACTAGGGGGTTTTCAGATTGATGTCGTCTCATCATGGGTGAATTGCAGGAATAAGTACCCTATCATGTCATGGTAAGATGATGGAGAAGGAGAAGAAGGAGGGAAGAATTCTTAAAGACTCTCTTGTAGCTAAACTTACAAGTTGATCAATTAAGAGAAAGCGAAGGGACACTAGTTTGCGACCACTATCCAATATTGGAGATCATTGAAGAGTCTACATCACCAAGCTATGAGGAGGTGAAGAGAAAGCATCTTCAAGAAGACATCTAACACTTAGAAACAATAGTGACTTGACATTGTCACATCATCAAGCAGTCCATGTCAACAGTGTCATGTCATGTCATGTGATGAGTGGTCATTTTCCACATTACTATTGTAGACCATGTATATTGTATTCAAAATGTATTGTAAAGTGGAAGTCCTAAGGACGGACATTGAATGTCAAGAGTCATGTAAGTTGAAAAAAATCATAGGAAGTAGTCATGAGGGTAGTCAAAGAGACACCTATGGTTATATATATTCCCTAATTGTATGTGCAAAGGACTTTTTCACCTTGACTCCTCTCGCGAGGCATTAAAGAGATAAGCTAGTTCTTTGAGGAGCAAGGAGTGGCTCAAATTCTCCACTATTGGAGCTAGTGATGTACATTGTAAACATGTTTCTTGGAACTTGTTCTTAGTAATAGAAGCCTTCAAGGCCGGCACGTTCTTCATGCATGGATTATGAATGTTTGTAAGACTATTTTGCGGATGTTTGTATTTCATGTTTTCTTTTACATGTGCTAAGATAGTTGAAATATTTTGGTTATTTTAGTACTTACCTTATTGAGAATGTGTTGTAATGGTTGTTATTGTTGTCCCATCCTTGTGGACTATTCCACAGGATATTAGACATATCTTTCTTCATTTGTTGGTTGTAATGACCATCACATCCGATGTGGACTATTCAAATGGATATTAGACAGATCCTTCCAGTTCACGTGTGTATCTTCTTGGGTGGTACTATTACCTCTCACTTAGAGGCTCACTTCATTTCCCCTCGTCACAGTAGAAGAACCTTGACACATTTGCAATTGAGCACTCACTAGACACACCTTCTTGCTTTTCGAAGATACCATTACATCCCTCTCTCTTGTTGATAGTTAGAGCCAAGGAAAATCTTTAAGGATTCGACAACCGGGCCTTTATACTGAATGAGAATCCTACATCAAATGGTGTGAGGTATAATTGGGACTTCACATCGGGGAGATCCCCTGAATGTTGGCAGGTCCAACACTGTCAACAGGACGAAGGGTGCAATTCAGAAA
This sequence comes from Pinus taeda, assembly GCA_000404065.3. Taxonomy (NCBI): domain Eukaryota; kingdom Viridiplantae; phylum Streptophyta; class Pinopsida; order Pinales; family Pinaceae; genus Pinus; species Pinus taeda. The sequence continues at coordinate 90,725 of APFE030938827.1, read as the reverse complement.
ATCATTAGTAAAAGCAGAAAATTATGCTATGTGGATGAAGGTTATATGGAATTTCTTGATAAGAAGGCAACATGGTTTCTTGTGGAAGTGGATTTATCTGGGGGGATACCAGCTACAATCGACATCTACTAGGAGACCTACTCCATCCGAAAATAGGTTGACTATTGGGGAATCCCTTTTAGATGCCTTGAATGTCACAAAACATGACATTTGTTGGATAACTGTCCTAATTGAAATAGGGGGAGGAATTGGAAGTCAAACAAGATCATATTCAAAAATAGGCATTCAGGGAGGATGGAAAATGGGTATTCTCTGGATAGGCACACTACAAGAAGGATGGAGGTCTCATCAGAAAATGACCACAATGAACATTGAGGTCTATTTCCCTTGGGACATAATTATTGGCACGCTTTGGTGTATACCATTGATGCAGGGACCCATGAAAATGGAAATACAGTCAAGGAAAAATTCAAGAGTCCTCCACTTCGGACCCCCACAATAAGGAAAGGAAAATAAATCTCTAGCTCTGCCAATAAAACAAGTCAAATCTCATTATTGTCTCCAATCTGCAATAAAAAAACCCTGACTCAAATTTGTCATCAATCTCGGTTGATGAGGATCTACAGGAGTTGGAAGGTAAACTTGGATCAGGTCTTGAACCTATGACTATAAAGAAAAACCATATCCAAAATATGGATTCTAAGACTGAAGGGGGATTGAAAAAATGGAATCCAATTGAAAGAGGAAAAAATAGACTAAATACAAAAAGCTTACCCTTTCTGGGGACATCGAATCTGAACTGAATCCTCGGTTCTTTGAAGCACTAAAGGAGACCCTATATCCGTCATTTGATCTTGGGCCTTCTAATGATTCTAATGAAACCAAGGATGACACACTCTATTGGGACCTTAGAGTAGCATATCCTGTGCCATCCTTTTCTCAATGAGTCTAATGTCTTTAAATATGAGGAGATTGGGATCTTCCCACACAAAAATATCCCTAAATCGCCATATAAAATCTAAACGATCGTCGATTGTCCTGCTACAAGAAACAATGATGACCAAACAAAAATCCCTCGAGATACTACTCAGGGTTTGTCCTTTATGGCACAACTATGCTACAAACTCTCTTGGAAACTTGGGTGGTCTTTCTACAATCTAGGACCCATCATATTTTTATTTTTTATGAATTTAGAACCAATGCTGATATTCTTTTGACGGGCTACATACGTGGATGGAGAAGAAAATTTCACATTTTAAATATATATGCCCCATATAATAACCGAAAGTATTTTTGGGATTTGGTATATTCATCTGGAATCTTGGATATCCATCCACTGATTGTTGTCGGGGACTTAAATTTTAAATTGGATGCGGGAGAGTTTTGGTGTAATAAGGTAAAATTGGACCCATTATCTTCATTTTTCATTGATCTCCTTAGTCGCAAGGCTCTTAGAGACACAATTCTTGTTCTTATGTGCCTGACATGGCGTAATGGTAGATTGGGTGAGGAGGGCATAATGAAAATAATTGATATCTTCTTAGTGGACTACTTCATATGCCATAGAATGAAACAAATCAAATCATGTAATTTCTTTTCTGATATATCGACCCATGATGCCATCATTCTAGAATGACAGGATGTTCTGGAGGAAATCAAGATACCTTTTAAATTCAACTAGATGTGGGTCAACCAACCAGATTTCCAGGAATTAGTTCTTCATTCATGGACCATCCCGATCAATCCAGACATTTCCGATCCCACAAAGGTGGTTATGGAAAAGCTCAAGCAACTGAAATAAAAATTTAGAACATGGATTAAAAATTGAAGAAAAGTGCTCAGAAAGGAGCTCCTAATAATTGAAAATGAAATTGCACTCATGATGTATCCAATTTCCCCTAGTTATTTGTTTGAACACCAACATTGGGCCATCTTGGAAGAAGAATGGCGTCAGAAAAACCAACTAGCATGGATCAAGGGTGGTGATCGAAACACCATTTTTTTCCATAGGGCTCCATCCAAAAGGAAACAATTAAACTCCATATGGGAAATTAAATATGAAATAGGTCACATTCGCACCTCAGTCAAGGATATAAAAGAGTTGGCATTTCATTTTTTTAAAAACCAATACATGGAAAGGGAGGAAGATTTCATGGTTGAAAAATTGGAATTGGTCAACCTATTCCACCGATGGTCAATGATGAGGAAACAATAGTGATAGACACACAAATATTTGAACAGGAGTTTCTTCAAACTCTTAAGAAGATGGTCAATGATAAGATTCACGGGCCTGATGGTTGGAATATCAACTCCTTTCTACATTTTTTCAAACTGATGGGACCTGAATTGGTTAGCATGAGGGAAGTTCTAAAATTTTCTGGATATATCTGAAGTGAAATCAATTCTACCTTCCTTACACTTATTCCCAAGAAACCAAATTCTATGTCTCTCTTAGACTATAGGCCAATTTCACTATGTAATTCAATTTATAAAATTATCTCCAAGCTCATTGCTAATCATGTTAAAAAGATTATTTCCCCTCATATTTTGTTAGAGAAGTTTGGTTTTTTTTCCAACAGGAGGATTCAGAATGTAGTGGCCATAGCTCAAGAATGTATTCACTTTGTCAAAACAAGGAAATTAAAATCATGCTTAATGAAAATCAACCTCAATCGGGCATATGATTATGTGGATTGGAGTTCCTCACCATGATCCTACACAAAATTGGATTTAAGCACATGCATGTACAATGGATAATGGCATGCATTGCATCAAATTCTATGGAAGTTCTCATTAATGGGGAGCCCACTCAATTTTTCAAAATCAATAGTGGGTTGAGACAAGGATGTGCACTGTCTCCATTGTCATTTATTCTTTTTATGGACACATTTAGCAGAGGGATCAATGCCATGAAAGAGGTTGGAGCTATTGTAGGCTATGGGATCTCTAGAAATAGCCATTTTTCACACCTAATGTTCATGGATGTCATGTTATGTGAAAGGGAAAAAAATATCTAAATGAAAATACTTCTATAAGATATTTTAAAAATTCAACAAAGCTTTTGGGCTTACAATCAACAAAGAAAATATTGAATTAATTTTTGATGAAGGGGACTAGGTGGAGATAATTGAAATTGCCACAATATTTGGGGTGAAGATCTGCTTTTTGTCTCAGGGATTCAAATATCTGGGATGTTATTTAAAGTCCTGTAAATACAACATTACCGATTAGGAATGTCTTGTCATCAAATTTGAGAAGATGTTGTATCGTTAGGACCACAAATGGCTAATACTGGGAGGTAAGGTCATTATGATTAAGGTAGTGTTATAGGGCATTTTGGTTTATTGGATGCACTATTCCATATCCCCCAATCAATCATCCATAAAATCAAATCAATTGTGGCCAAATTCTAGTGGTGAGGGTTCGATTCCACTAGGTTAAGTATGATTTCTAGATCTATAAAGAAGGGTAGCGGGAAATTCTTGATTTTAGGAGATTTAATCTTGCACTATTTGCAACAAATATCTGGAGGATTTTGGTGAACAAGGGTTGTGGTAGAACATAATTTTTGGAAAATATATTCATCAATGGGGGTTGAAGGAGTGGATTGCTGAAGGGGCCCCATCAAAATCTTTTGTATCGATTATGTGGAGGAGTATTACAAAATTTATTCCATGGCTATGTTGCAATCTCCTCTAGTTGGTTGGTGACAACCAAAAGTTACATGTGGGGTTGGATGCTGTTAAAGGTATCCCTGACGGTTATTGTCTCTGGACTCCCAGTATCAACATACTAAACCAGTAGGGTCTTCACAATTTGGCCAAGGTTTGGAGGAGTTGTCGATTTCCATTATCTGCACCTACTTGACCTCATGCTTGGAAAATTGGAATCCCAAAATTCTTGTAGGTAGAATGTGAAGGATATCAAAGTTATCTTTGTCAGGATGGCATATTGTTTTCACAGCATTTGGACATGCTAGTTTAGGGTGACCATTTATACAATGGAATAATTGCAGCCTCTGAAGCATACAAACACATAATATCTAGTACCAAATCTATACCCTATGTCAATCTCTCTGCACACATTTGGAGTTTGGAAGTGCCACTAAAGATATTATGCTTCACTTGGTTAGTCTTGCATAATTGTATCTTAACTTGGGACATTTTTCTAAAGAAAGGCTTTGTGGGCCTTGTCAAATGTTCCCTCTGCAGATTTGATATGGAGGATTTCCTACATATTTTCATACTCTATCCTTTTATTGTCGATAAAGGTGTCCTCTATCTTATCGAATCCATATTATTAGTGATCAATCTTGTATTCTCGCTTGGATAGGCTCCTGTAAACGACAAGCAAAATCCTATAATATTGTTCCTCTATACGTTTTATGGGGCATCTGGCATACACATAATGAATATATTTTCGAAGACATTTCTCCTGATGCCAAGTTGTCCTCTCTTCGGATTGTTCCTCACTTGAAGGATATTGGTCCATGGGTCCCCAAGGACTCTCCTCAGTTTATCACACTTGCTGATTTGGACAATACCTTCCTAATCTACTATTTTGATGGAGCGTCATCTGGAGGTCATTGCATTTGTGGTGTCTATCTCCATATTGATCTTGTCTTACTCTTCCATTTTCATTGGGTTGGAGATCATGGGGATAACTGCAGGGCCAAAATACTAGCTTTATGGGGTGCTTTACAAGCTGCCATGTGGGTCAACTTTGATCAAATCCTAATCGTTGGGGACTATCTCACCATGATTTGATGGATCTAAGATAAGAATGCTTTGGACGTTCCCTCTATTTGCAACTCAATTCAAAGGACTCAATATTTAAAAGTCCTCTTATATGAGATATATTTCCAACATGTTTATAGAGAACAAAACTTTGAAGCCGATGCTCTCTCTAATCGATCTTTGTCTCTTCTACTCGGGAATATGCATTTTGAGCAGGTCTTTGATGGTATGATAAGAAGCGATGGTTCCTTTGAGATCTAACATAGTCTTCCTAGACTTTCCTACGTGTTTCCATGGTTTTTTTTGGTATATCGTCCTATCCTAGTAATGATATTGTTCCTATGTGTTATCTATGCTTCTGTTTTTGTTGCGTTTCACAACATCATATGTTTTTGTTTTCCCCCCTCTGGGTTTACACTGTTGTCATTTCTGTAGCTACAGGGGTCATGTTTTGGTCAACAATGACATCAATATTTTTGTTTCGAGATTGGACATTGGATAAGAACAATCAAGATTTATGCATATGTAAAACATTTTCTCTTTAATGACAAAATGTTATGTTTTTTCTCCTTGAAAAAAAAGTTAATCAGTCAACAAACGGGTCCAGTCTCTGGAGCCCCTACAACGAACGCTATTTGTATCTGTTTTTCACTGCAAGTTTCTCTTCACTTTTATTAACCCTGCATAGAAATTATCAAATTAATAGGACAAAATAATGTTTATTAGTAATAATAATAATGTAATTTTAAGATTATTGTTAAGTAAGATTTGAAATTGTTATATAAATATTTTTTGGTGGATGGATAAAGGAATTTTTTTATGTAACAATTTATCTATATATTTTATTTTTCAATTTTGATATTAAGAATTCAAAAATTTTGTTTATGTGTTGATAGGCCTTCTCTACAACCTAGTTATAGGTTAGATGTGTTGTGATAGATGTAATGTTAAAGAAAGATTGTAGATGTCAAACATTTTTAATGTCGACTATTTACACTAATAATAATAAAATAATAATAACTTAAAAACAGACACAATCGTCCATGTTCTCATTAGTTTTTTCTTAGTGGCCAATAAACGGTTTGATCTAAAGTAATAAAAATAAAATTTAAATTGTTATATTTTAAATTTTTTAATTTAATTAATAAAATTACAAAACAAGATTTTAGAATAAAAGAAAATCGTAATACCATGGGCCAATACCATGGGCAATCTAGGCTTTTGATTATTATATTATGGACCTAAGCTTTTAATTATTCTGTTACAATACCATGGGGTAATACCATACCATGGGCTAATACCATGGCTTATCAATTCAACATGCCCAAAAACCATAACTTATTTCATAATCAAAATATTTTATAAATATTAAATTTGAATTTAATTTCATGATTTTTTTATTTAATCTGAAAGAAAAAATGTTATAATTTCTTTTGAGATATATCTAAACCCTCCATCCCTCCATCCCCATGACTACTAAGAATATTCCCATAGAGATTAAATTCGAGGTTTAATAAAAATAAAAAATAATATTTTTATATACTATAAAGAACTGGGATGAATGCATCTTAACACAGGATTCAAGCGAAGAGAGAAAGCAAAGTGACTAACATTGATAAAGGAAAGAAAATGCACGATTCTTTTAAGTTTTTTATCATTTTTTTTTCTTTTACATGATTGATCCAAAATATAGGTTTAATATTTTATAACCAATTATGTTTTTTTAGTTTACATAGTTTCTTAAATATATTACAATGGGATTGAAGTAAAAGAGGGAGAGAGAGAGAGAGAGAGAAAGTGATATGGTGGGAGAATAAAGTGGGGGAGAGAGGAGACAGAGGTGGGAGAGAGAGGGAGAGAGAGGAAGGAATAGAGAGAGGAGGGGGGAGAGAGAGAAGGAGAGAGGGATCGAGAGAGATCAATTTGGAGGGGGAAAGAGAGGGAGGGAAGAACAAAGACATTAAGAGATAGAGGTGGAGAGATAGGGAGTGACAAGGGAGGGATGAAGATAGAATGAGCGAGAGAGGAGTTGAGGGAAGAGAGAGAAAAAGGAGAGGATAGAAATAGGGAAGGAAGGAGAAGAGACAGAGGGAGGGGGAGACATAGACATGGATGGAAGAGAGAAGGGGAGAGAGAGAACGAGATAGTGACAGAGTTGGAGGGTGGAGAGAGAGAGTGTGATGGGGGGATAGACAGAGGGAGGTGGGTGATTAAGGGAAAGAGAGAAGAGACAAAGGACTTGAGAGAGAGAGGGATTTGGAGGGGGTGATAGAGGAAGGGAATAAGAAATACATAGAGAGAGAAAGGTGGAGAGGGAGAGGGAGTGCCAAGGGAGAGATGGATAGACAGTGAGGGAGAGAGGAGAGCAAGAGGGAAGAGAGAGAGAGAGAAGGAGAGAGAGGGGGGGGAGAAGGGGAAGAGAGATAGGGAGAGGAAGAGGGAGGGAGAGAGAGATAAATAGATATGGAGAGAGAGTGTGTATGTTTTTGGGATGAGAAGGAGAGACAAGGGGAGATAGAGATGTAGATGGAGGGGGAGAGAGGAAAGAAGAGAGAGGTTGAGTGAGGGAGGGAGAAAGAGAGATAGATATGGAGAGAGAAGTGGAAGAGAGAGAGAGAGAGAGAGTATGTTTTGGGGGTGACATAGAGAGACAAAGAAGGAGAGAGAATGGGATATAGAGATACAAATAGAGGGGGTAGAGAGGGAAGAAGAGAGAGACAAAGAGAGAGAGGAAGGAAGAGAGATAGATATGGGGAGAGAAGAGGAAGAGAGATAGATAGAGAGAAGGGGAAGAGACAAAGAGGGAGAGGAAGAGGGAGAGACAGATAGATATATACATAGATATGGAGAGAGAGAGTGTGTATTTGTAGGTTGATATAGAGAGATAACGAAGGAGAGACAGAGGGAGATAAAGATATAGATGGAGGGGGCGAGAGGGAAGAAGAGAGAGACAAAGAGAGGGAGGGAGGAAGAGAGATATATATGGAGAGATAGAGAGAGAGAGATAGAAAGAGAGAGATGTGTTTAGGGGGTGAGATAGAGAAACAAATGAGGAGAGATGGAAGGAGGTGTAACACCATCCTTCCACATCTAACCAAGCAACCAGCCAGTCGGGGTAAACATGCGACGAGAGGCCACTATGATATGATTTGACCTCCTATATCATGTTAAGGAAGTGGAACCGACAGAAACACACCATACAGACATTCAACATCAGCTTGAGGACCCTTAAGAACCAATCTAACACTTTAGAAAACTTTCCCTTGGGTCCCACTGATCTTTTGGACAACTTAAGCCTCAGTCTCTCCCATGCTATAGGCATGACAATGTCCAGAAACCCAAATTCACTCTCACATGCTTGTCTTCCATCGACCAGAGACTAAATTTGTCAGTGTTTGCCAGCGACCTGGGGATTTGAGCCACTTTTTCAGGCCTAGAGCCCAAGTCGCTGACAAGAATTTCATGAATTGGACCCCTACTAGCCAGGATAGGAATTTCATCAAACATATCATGAATATGTAATCTACAGGTGTAAATAACAGTTTTGGGCATAGGTGTCTCATACTTAGCTAAGAATCACTAAGAACCATTGATGCCTCAATACATCAACTGTCATTCCATCCATTAGGTCATATATACATTGATCATTCAATTACAAGTAAAAACATGATGAAATCCATACGTGTCTACTATCATAAAACACATACATAACCAGCATAATAGCAACAGAAATACTCATGAAAGTATAGCCATATAGACCACATATAATCCATTAAAATTCTCATAGAAATACAATGAGAAATAACCTTTCATTAATGATGAAAAATCCAAACCTGGGATGGGACTTACACGTTCCACCTGACCGTAGAATGGCTGAGCTAAATCTCTCTTCAACCATTCACCCTCATGCCATATTCCAAGCATGAATGTGGGATCTCATAGAACACATCAACTAAAACTCATCCAGGGATTCCAGAGGCCACCCACCTAAACCCATCAAACAATGATTCCACCTCACAACTGGACATCTCAAAACCATCATCAGATTGGTTTCCATCCAAGCCTTCTAAGGCTTCTAGAGCGTTTGTTCCAACCAAGGCTTCCAAGACTAGTAACTCAACCCACAATTGTCGTCGGGCTTCCAGAGCATTTGTCCAACCAAGGCTTCCAAGACTAATAACTCAACCCACTAGGGGCTTCCAGATCATTTTTGCAACCATGGCTTCAAGGACTAGTAACTCAACCCAAGCTATTACAGGGCTTCTAGAGTGTTTGTCCAACTAGGGATTCTAGGAACTAATAATTCAACCTAAGCTAAGGAAACACAAGAACCAACCTAAAACAAATAATGAAAGTAAACCCAAAATCACCATAGCTATCCAAGAAATGGAAAGGTTAGGCAATCCACTGCCAATTGAGGCAATCCTCCATGCCAATGAAAAATCATGACCAAGAATCCACATGCATATGCCATGCATGCCCAAACTAGTGAAGAAATCATACATGCAACTTAGTACCTGCAGCCAAATATGATGTAGTTGCTGATCTCGATGCCCTCTTGTGCTTTCCTGCTCTTCCTTTGCCTTCTTGCTCCAAGAATCCAAGTATGCCACACCCACCAAGAGTGCTCCAAGAAAACTCTAAGTTTCCAAGAGTATGAGAGAGAGAATAATGAGAGAGAGCTCCAAAATTAAACTGACAAAAGGTTACCAACTGATCCTCATAATCCTTTTTATGAATGAGGCCTCTATTTTCTTCATTTTCCATTATTTTCCTTCATTTTACTCCTCACATGCAACCTATAACCTTTCACCCTCCTTTTCTCCTAATTTTGATTATTTTCATAAATAAATGTGACAAAAGTGCCATTTTTCCTTTCCAAAGCCTTATCCATTGCCTTTGACAATTTCCTTAGCCATAAACAATCACAAGTGATCCCCATCACTAGGATTTTTCCCAACACTCAGCTTGGAATAAGCCTCCCATCAACCGTGGTTATTATTTTTCCTTAATTTACTTTTATTACATGGAATTTTCGCCAGGGCTATTACAGAACCCTCCCCCTTGGGGACACTGTCCTCAATGTTCAACAACACCTATAACCACAAAACTGTTGTAAGCAAAATATATTGTTGATGGAGCTTTATAACTTAGCTCGATGCAATATTTATAATGATCAGCCAAATGAGAAGCAAACCTACATGAAACATAACAACATAACATCATCATTATATGATACCCATACCGCTTATTCGAGCTTTATAACATAGCGCATGATGATATTTACATCCATATACATATGTACATAAACCAACATCACCAAAACATATACCAAAGCATATACCGAAATCACACCAAAACACCAAGCCAAAATTGTTTTTCCTCAACCGCAAAACACATAAGGATACCTAGCTCACATCTGATCCACCATCTCCCAGTAGCTTCATCAGGCGCAAAGTTCTTCCACTGCACTTTAACTTGCTCGATTTCTCAGTTCCAGAGCATGAGAAGATTTTTTTGCAATATACACTAAGGCTCCAGTTGGAATTATCCATCTGGTTCCACCTGCAATACAAACCAGTCAATCAATAATCAACATCTCTAACATACTTCTAAGTAATGACACCTGGAAAACATCATGGAATTTCACTATCAGAGGCAGTGCAAGTTGATAGGATACTAACCCAATCCTCTCAACAATGCTGAAGGGTCCAAAAAACTATGGTGCCATCTTGGCACATGATCCAATCCGTAAGGAGCTCTTTTTCAGTTTGATGCATAAATACACCTATTCCCCAACTTGGAACTCCTTGAACAACCTGTTCCAATCTGCATAGGTTTTCTACCTATCCTGTGCTTCCTTTAGATTTTTTCTTTATAACCTGCATTTCCTGTTCCATATTTGCCAGCATATATGGTCCAACCAATACACTGTTAACTGGATCACTCCAACTAATGGGAGTGTTACAACTCTGTCCATATAATGCCTCAAAATGGCTCATTATAAAATATTCTTGATACTCGTTGTTGTATGCGAGCTTTATCAATGGAAGGTACTCTTCCCACTTTCATTTTTTAAGCATCCCATACATCCTCAACATGTCCTTCAATATCCTATTGACCCTCTATGTCTATCCATCTGTCTGCAGATGATAAGTTGTACTGAATGCCAACTCTATGCCCAAACCTGCAAATAAATCCTTCCAAAACTTGGAAGTGAACTTTGTATCCCTGTCTAGCACAATACTCTTTAGAACACCATGCAATCTAACCACATCTCTGATGAATACCTGCTACATCACTTGCTGAAAATGCAGACTTCCCTGGAATGAAATGTGCAACTTTTGTCAAAGTATCCACAATAACCATGATGAAATCATGTTGTCTCACTGTCTTTGGTAAATCTGTAATGAAGTCCATGGAAATGAATTCCCATTTCCACTCTAGGATCACGATGGGATATATCGGTCCACCTGGAGGCTTACATTCTACCTTCACACGCTGACAATTAAAACACCTAGCCACGAACTCTGCTACATCCCTCTTCAAATTCGGCCAATAGTAAAATATCTTCACTGCTATTAGTGTCTTCTGATATGCTAGGTGACCTGAATAAGGTTTCACATGAAACTCCTTCAATATTATGTTCTTGAGCTCACTGTACATATATCTTATCTCTAAACTTGAACAATCCATCTGTTGTAAGGAAATAATCCATATCCTCTGCACCGACACCTGTACCACTACCTATTCCTATACCTATACCATTACTATACCTATACCATCACCTGTACCTATACCATCAAGTGTACATGTACCTATACCATCACTTGTACCTGTACCACTATCTGTACCTGTACCAGTACTACATTGTAACTTGTGCACAATATCCATATATTTGACATCTTGTTGACCTACCCACAAGATCCCATCCTGTACATATGTCCCAAAGGAGCTAATATTTGCTAAGTGATTTACCTATATCTGTCTGCTAAGAGCATCTTCCATTCTGTTCTCTTTACCTTTGATATATCTCATCTCAAAATCAAACTCACTGATCGTAGCCAACCACTGAGCTTGCCTACCATTCAGATTCAGTTGGTCAAATAGATATCACAAACCGCTTTGATCACTCATCAATGTGAAGCTCCCACCCAGAAGATAGTATCTCCACATCTTCAATGCATGCATAATCACTGCCAACTCAAGATCATGGGTGGGATAGTTATGCTCGTGCTCATTCAGTTTTTGTGACTCATAGCATACCACCTGTTATCACTGACAAAATTTCGATGCTAAATGTCTGCAAATAAGCACATTAACCCTTTTAGCAGTTTCGCAGCGCAAAATGTTTAAGTGTTTTAGCAGTTGGAAAGTGAAGTCTCTGCCTTAAATAAAATATGTGGTCTATGTTAAACAGCTGGAGGAATGATACAAATGTTATCCTTGCAGATGAGATGGGCCTTGGAAAAACTGTGCAATCTATGTCAATGCTTGGGTTTTTACAGAATGTGTAGCAGATACACGGTCCTTTTATAGTAATTGTACCTTTGTCAACATTAACAAACTCGGCGAAAGAATTCCGCAAATGGCTACCTGACATGAATGATGTTGTTTATGTTGGCAATCTTGCAAGTAGAGAGGTTTGCCAGGAATATGAATTTTATACCAACAAGAAGACTGGCCGACTTATTAAGTTAAACATATTATCGACCACATATGAGGTTGTGTTGAAAAACAGGGCTCATATAAAAATTCAAAGGAGGGACCTGCAGATGATAAGCTAGATACACCCAATAGGTATCTAATTTCAGTGTTTGTACTGAGACTTCTTGAGAACTATCTGAAAAAACTCAAAGTAGATAAGAGTGATCAATATTTAATAGTGATGTTAGATCCTTTTATAGAACTACTGGGGCACTGTCTGAAATCTAAGTATGAAGGAGTTATATCACATTCCGTGAAATGTCTGGCTTGTCTATTGAGACTTCCCCTTCCATCTATTGATATTCACAGTAGCAATATTATCTCCTCAGTTTTTAATATGGTCCTTAAATCAGGAAAGAGTGACAGTCCCTTAATGCAGTCTTCTGTTAATTTACTTGTAATGCTTTTGAGACTGGCAAATACAACCATCTCAAATGATCAATTAAAGATGCTTCTCCAATGCCCACTCTTTATCGATTTAGAGAGTATCTCAACTACCATTGCACTATCACTTTTGAAGGCAATTGTTAGACGGAAGCTGCTGGTTCCAGGTCTGTATGATTTGGTCACTAGAGTAGCACGCTTGATGGTAACTAGTCAAGCTCTTCTGATTCGACAGCAATGTAGTCAACTTCTTTTACAGTTTCTTCTTGACTACCCTCTTGGTGCCAAGCGACTGCGACAACACTTGGATTTCTTAGTTGCAAACCTTAGCTACGAACATACAAGTGGCAGGGAAGCTGTACTGGAGATGTTGCATGTGATTATTCTGAAATTTCCAAGTAATGTGGTAGATGAGCAAGCAGAGACATTTTTCCTACCTCTGGTGACTCGCCTGGTTAATGATAGTGACAATCAAGTTCGAGATATGGTAGGAACAGTTTTGAAAGTTTTGATCAGACGTGTAAGTCAGCGACCATTGCAAAGAATGCTAGTATTCTCTCTCGCTTGGTATACGGGTGAGAAAACTCATCTATGGCGTCCGGCAGCTCAGGTTTTAGGTCTCTTGATTGAAGTCATGAAGAAAAGTTTTCAAGCACACATAGAAGATGTAAGACCTAGAGTAAAGACCAGAAGTGTGAACGTAAGGCCAATATGGATGATTTAGTGCTGCAATTCAGGTGTCAAGACGGTAAAGCGGCATGGTGGCAATCAGAAAACAAAAGGAATATATTTTAAAAAAAACATCAATCCATGTCATCAACTCTCAGACAGCGGCAATATTGATAAGCTTCGAGATTTCATAAAGCAGGTATATGATTGACAAGAGTTATAGCGGTGACAGAGGCGGTGATAGATCGCCACAAGGAAAAGGGGTTTTAAGAAAATGACCACGCCGCTGAAAGTTTTGAGGAATCGCCCTCTGGAGCAATGGAAGGTTACAGAACTGAAAGACGAACTCAAGAGGCGAAGCATAACAACTAAGGGTGTGAAGGATGACTTGGTTAGAAGGCTCGAAGAAGCTTTCCGCAATGACGGTGAAAAGGCGAATTCCGGTAGCAGTCAACAGACGGATTCTGGTATGAATGACAACAATGGTGGTGGTTCCGTCAATGCTGAAAACCCCAACGGCAATGAGAAGACTGATATGTTTCAGGAAAATCAAAACCCCATTGCTTTTCTGTGTCTGCTGTTCGATTAGCCCTCCCTGATGTTGGCCTCATTTCATATGGAGAAATGGTAGATCAAGGGTCCCATATTATAGGAGCCGTTTCTATTCCTGTGATTGGAGATGGAGATAACGGTTATGGAAATGCTTTGAATGTTAGGAGAACTGTAAGAGGGTATATAAGAGCAGGCTTTGCAGGAATTCTGCTAGAAGATCAGGTGTCTCCCAAAGTTTGTGGCCATACTCGTGGAAGAAAGGTGGTTTCACGGGAGGAAGCAGTGATGCGCATAAAAGCAGCTGTAGATGCTCGGAAAGAAAGCTCTGCAGACATTATTATTATAGCACGTACAGATGCACGCCAAGCTGTTTCCTTGGAGGAGTCACTTTGGAGGGTATAGGCGTTTGCTGACGCAGGGGCGGATGTATTTTTCATAGATGCACTAGCTTCTAAAAAAGGAATGCAAGCTTTCTGTAATATTTCTCCTCAGGTTCCCAAAATGGCAGATATGTTTGAAGGTGGTGGTAAAACACCTATATTGAGTCCAATGGAGCTTGAGGAGATTGGATTTAAGATTGTCAGCTACCCTCTTTCCTTGCTGGGAGTTTCTATTCAAGCAATGAAGGATGCTCTTTCTGGCCTGAAGAGTGGCCGCATTCCTCCTCCTGCAACCTTATCATCCTTCGAAGAAATTAAAGATATTATTGGTTTCAATGATTACTATGAAGAAGAGAAGTGCTATTCTATGACTGGACAGTCAGATGCAAAGAATAATGATAAATCTGAACAAAGCGCTAAATGCGAGAAAGGGAAAAGCATTTCTCCGGACGCAGATGTGGAAGTAATAACTCCATATGTGCTTGAGGACTCTAGTTCTGAGGGTACAAGAACCTCTCTTTCTGGAATCTGGTCCAGATCTCTGCGGGTCAAAATAACTGCGATGGATGGCTTTGAGAAGCTTGATGTCAGGATTCCAGCTGGGTTTTTGGAAGGCTTGGCAAACATTGTTCCAGGTGTTGCAGGTCTGAACCTCAAGTCAATGTTGGATGAAGCTATAGGCAACCTGACAGGTAATTTGGAAAAGGGAGAAATGGGTCTTCTATTCAGTCTCAGAACATCAAGGTCGATGTTTGCATCTTCATCTTCGATCTGATGTTTGCAAATGGGGAACAATTGGTTGCACTTCCTCTCCGTGAAAGGCGAAAATGTCTAGGGGAACTATTCTGCAATGCAAAACCAGGATACCTAGGTTTTGCAAATAAGATAACTGTTGAAGCTGATGAAGCATACCTGAGTTCTACATTGACAGTGAACAAGGTTGATGAATTTCTAGCAGAAGCTATTTCATCCTCATGTGAGGGAATTATGGTCAAAGCTCTTGATGATAGTTCTGAGTATGCCCCATCAAAGCGCTCTGATTCTTGGCTAAAGGTTAAGCGAGACTATGTGGAAGGTTTGCATGAGACTTTTGATTTAGTTCCAATCGGTGCATGGCATGGAAATGGAAGTAAAGCTGGGTGGTTCAGTCCATTTCTTCTTGCATGCTATGATCCAGATTCTGAAGAATATCAGAGTGTTTGTCGAGTCATGTCTGGATTCTCTGATGCCTTTTACAAAGGGATGAAGGATGAAATGAGATTGGGATTTTCTCAGATTCTGGTCAAGACAAAAGGCAAACTGTTTTAAATAAAACAGCAGTTTCGTAGCGCGCTACGAAACTGCTGTAGATATTGATTTTAAACGCAGAACAGCTGTTTGATATCATGAGCGGGAAATTATTTTTGAAAAGAGAGACACATGTCAATCAATCCCGCCTACAGCACATCAGCAACATGGCAGCAGTACATACCAGGGGTTATTAAAGGCTTCAAACATGTTGTTATATATCCGAGCAGATCAAGGAATGGAAGACAGGGGACCGTGGATATAGGGTGATCATTTTTATCAATTAATAAGCTGTCTATACAGCTAGCATCCGAGACCAGCTTGCTCGGTGAATGTTCCCTTAACATATCTTAGCCATAACATAAATCATACAGCTGTCTAGCATCCAAGAAGAATCATATTACGAGGAGAAAGGAATTAGTGTTTTAGTTTGATTAGGACTTTATGTAATCATAGCTCAGCACTTTTGTAATTAATGAGTTGGTTTAGAAATAGATAAGGTTCATTAAAGATAGATCATCGAGTTCTCCCTTCATGCTTGTTGAGGAGACTCAAGATAGCTTAGCTTTATTTCCTATATATAGCAAGAACTCGGATGTATCAAGGGTTGGATACTTATGCAAAAAACAGAGTTTTTATTGGTTGATGTATAAAGCTTTTGACAGTAATAGATAGATTGTTTATTCTTCCCAAGATTCATAATATGTTCAAATGCTCAAGATGTTGGTGGTTTGGTCTAATGTAAGTTTTGCAGCTTTATGAGTATGCAATCACTCTGAATTCATCATTGATGCCCAGACTTCCTGTGCATACTTGTAAGTTGAGGTTCTTGTCCTTCATGTTTTACAGCTCCTTAGGTACACAATCACTCTGAATTCACCTAGTGCTCAGACTTCCTGTGTGTACTTATCAGCTGATGGTTATTTGTTGAATATCTTGAATGTTTAAACGTTACATGCCTTGGCTTCTATGAATGAACGGTTAATAGTTTACTGATAAGATGTTTGACTCCATGAGCCCAATGGAAGAAATGTTATGTTGACTGTCCAACTAGCTTGTTTATTAAATCTATGTTTCAAGAGTTAGCCCTCTTTGTGTCTAAAGATAAATCAATAGTTTGTTTTGAGAGAGCCCTCTCAGGTTAGGGAGGCTAATCCCTAGCTAAAAGCCTGGTTTGAAACAGTTGCATGAGATCTCACTAAGTAGCAGCCCTTAGTACTGATTTTGTGACAACACCACCTATCCATCCTGCATAAGGACTCCACCAAGTCCTCTTTTGAAAGCATCTGTTCATACTACAAACTCTTTTTCTGGATCTACAATCTTTAGCACTGATGCATGTGTGAACAACTACTTGAGCTCCTCAAAATTAGCCTCACACTCCTCTATCCATTCGAACTTCTTACCTTTCATCTACAATGATGTGATAGGATAAGAAATCTATGAGAAGTTCCTGATGAACCTCGTGTAGTAGCCTGCCAAATCCATGAAGGATCTCACCTCATCCACATTCTTAGGAGCTACCCACTCCATAATGACTCTTATCTTTTCTAGATCTACTGCAATGCCTTCCTTGGAGACAACATGCCCCAAGTAGTGTACCTCAGTTTGAAAGAAACTACACTTGTTGAGCTTAGCATACAATTTATGCTCTCTCAATAACCTCAAAACTGTTGCTATATGTTCGACACACTCTTCCTTATTTTTAGAATATACCAGTATCATTAATGAAGGCAATAACGAACTTATCCAAATATGGATGCAACACATTATTCGTCAAGCACATAAATGTAGCTGGAGCATTAGTTAAGCCAAACAGAACAACAACAAACCCATAATGCCCATACTTGGTCATGAATGCAATCTTGTAAATTTCCTCCTCTTTGATGTGTACCTGATGATATTCAGATCTCAATTCAATCTTAGAGAACACTACTGCTCCCTTCAGATGATCGAACAAGTCATCAATCCTCAGCATCGGATACCTATTCTTGATGGTTACTTTGTTCAACTGTCTATAGTCAATGCATAATCTGAGAGTAACATATTTCTTCTTTACAAACAATATCGGTGCGCCCCAAGGTGATACACTTGGCCTAATGTACCCATTTTCCAACATTTCCTTCAACTTGAACTTTAACTCAACCAACTCAAGTGTGCTCATCCTGTAAGGTGCTTTTGATGTTTGAGCTTCCCCTGACACTAGCTCAATATAAAGTCTACCTCCCTACGAGGTGGAAACTCTATGATGTCCTCAAGAAATACATCCTTGGACTGCTATAAAATTGGGTAACTTCTCAACACATCTTCATCTTTAACTTCCTTACCCTTATCACTAGAAATTTGCACTACAAATAGATTACACCATTGTTCATGCGACTATGCTTTGCTTGCATAGTTGTCACCATCCTAAATGATGTAGCTTTCTTCTTACCCTATAAGACTCTTGGTTCTCCATTGTCATAAACACACTCAATGAATTTGTCATAACAATCTACCTTGGTTTTATGAATATATAACCAATCCATGCCCAACAACATATTGTACGATCCCAATGGTAATACATTCAAATGTGTTGTGGTAGGCATACCATTCAAATCAAATGCACAAGCTCTTTCCCAATGATGAACTCACTTCTTCGTAATTATAGCCAACTTCACTAACCAAGACTCTGTATGTAATTCCTTACTCAAAACACACTTATCCACCAAGTTAGGGCTAACATAGCTATAATTAGATCCAGGTTCAATCAAAATAGAAATAACTTGATCACAAAGCTTACCGTCTGTCTCAATGATAGATACATGATGATCTTCCTGTTTGTTATCCAATGCTGCATAGATACGTGGAATACTCTAACCAACATCCCCAATAGTCTATGCCACCTGTGCACTATATATTTGAGTTCTACCACCCTGATTCTACAAACAATCCCTCTTGTGATGATCCTTGCCACAAATCTAACACTCTATAAGCTTCCAACCCATCTCCTTGTTTTTTTCCTGATCAGGATCCCAGTCGTCTATCCGATGCATTGAACTTCTTAGGTGGTGCAAAATTCTCCTTGTTACCTGTATCCTGAGGCCTTGCTCACTTTCTGTCCAATTTTCCTTTGCTCTTTGCATTACCTCTCCAGTCTCGCTTAGTCTTAGTTCTACACTTTGATTGTTCATAGCAATGCCTTAGCTTCTGGATGACCTCCTCAAATGATCTAGGCTCATCAAACTAAACCTTGTCTTTAAATGCAACCGGTAACCCACTAATGAACCTATGAATCTTGGCCTTTTCCTCTGTGAGATAAGGCACATACCTCAACAACTCCAAGAATTTGCTAGTGTACTCATCATCTGTCATGGAATCCATATTTAGCTCATAAAATTCTTTCACCTGTCATCAAAGTATATCTCTAACAAATACTTCTTCTTGAATAACTTCTCAAACTCACTCCAAGTCAAGTCCTCCTCATGAATGCATATGACATTCTTCACATCTTCCCACCAAATGTTTGCTTTACCTTTGAGACTGAATGTAGCCACTCTAGATTTCATGGTCTCTGAACAGCCATGTAATCTAAAGAGTTTCCTCATGCCATACAACCATGCCTTTGCATCATGCAGTTTCTTCATCTCTACTTCAAATATTAGTGGCTTTGCTTTCTTAAACTCATCCGGCAAATATCCCATATCACTCCTCCTGTAAGGATGATAACGATGAGGATCATGACGCCTATCTAAATAAGAACTAGAATAATACATGTGTTTATCCCCTCTCCTATCCAAAGTGTCCAACAATCTTTCATCTCTAATTGTGTCATCTCTATATGACCTATGACCACCATGCGACCAACTACCATATGACCCATTAGTTCGATCCTCCTGCTCATAGTTGATCCAACATGGTCCTTGTTGCTGCAAATATGAAAAACTTTAAAGTATCTCTGCATTTACCTCTGCTTGTTTCTACTGTGCCTGAATGATTATTTCATTATCTACCTTACAATTCCTTATTTCTTCCTTTAAGCTTCTCAGTGTAACTGTTAAATCAAAAGATTTCCCAACACCATACTACTCTTCAGATTAATAGGGAGAGTCTTTGTATTCAACCATCTCGCTAGCCATTTGATATTTCCTCCTGCAAGGTATATCATGTCATCTAAACCAAATCAAAATAAACCAATGTACCTTAGCATTGATCGGGGAGGATACCTTGTCTGCAAGATCAACAAATCAGTGTGATACATGTATAACATAATCTTGACATCATATAGAAACTTTATACATAAGCATATGACCATGCAACCATCATTCTAGCTAGGGTCCAGTCATCATTGCACGACCTTAACAACAACACACACCACGACCTCATGCATGAAAACAACCACTACATCACTGTACTCTTTACCACATGCAAACATGAACATGCATAGGCAATACATAACCAACTACACATATGCATAAGCACATATGATCAAGCATGAGTGAACGATACTTGAAATAAAACCTATAAGAATGATACATGAAACCAAGCATACAAGAATGTAACCAAACATGCAAGAATGTAACCAAGCATACTACAATGATACATGTAAGCGATGTAAATCGACATGTAACTAGTCATACACTCACAACGATGCATTCCACAATAACAACCTCAAATTTCACGTGACAACATCACTACAACCATGAATAACATCATGTAAATGCAACAAGCACATGAAATGCAAGGGTGGGAGACACACATGCAACTGGCATGCAAACATGACCAACACATAGTCCATCCAATCTAAGGGGTGAACCATGCTATGATAACACTTTAAAACACTGTCCTCCTACATTCACCCAAGCAACCGACCAACCAGGGTAAACAAGCAATGAGTGGCTACTATGATATGATTTGACCTCCTAAGTCACGTTAAGGAAGTGGAACTGACGGAAATACACCATACAGACATTCAACATTAGCTTGAGGACCCTGAGGAACCAATCCAACACTTTAGACAACTTGCCCTTGGGTCCCACTGATATTTTGGACGACCTAAGCCTCAGTCTCTCTCATGTTATAGGCGTGACAACATGGAAAATTTTAGGGGCGAATTTTCACCCTTGGCTAAATTAAGGGGTTTTATATTTTTATTGGGCAAATATTTTGTATCATAGTACATTGTTACAAATCACCTCAAATTTATTTTATAAAAAAATTAGGTATGGAGGTTAACCCACCTTATTTTAAGGGAGAGAGTATAAAAAGTAAATTTAGCCCTTGAAATTAGGAGTTACAATCTTCCATTCGCCCTCATTTTCAAGAAAATGTATTTATGATAGTTATAAATATAAATATAAATTATGGTAAATAAATAAAAGCTCTTTTTATACTTACTCCAAAGGTATGGTAAATAAATAAAAATACAAATAAACTAGAGGCATGGTAAATACATAAAACCTCTTTTTATATTTAGTCCATAACCCTCTTTCTATTTAAGAAGGCTCAAAAATGAGGTTTCATTTAAGTGAAATGGGCCAAATACCATATTTATAAAAGAGGTATGGTAAATTAATAAAAATATAAATAAACGAGAGGTATGGTAAATAAATAAAACATTTTTTTATATTTACTCCATATGTCACCTTATATTTATGAACACACAAGCATGTAAATAAATAAAATATAATAAAGTGGAGGTATGGTAAATAAAAAACCTCTTTCTATATTTAGTCCATAACCCTCTTTCTATTTAAGAAGGCTCAAAAAAGAGGTTTTATTTAATTGAATCCTATGGGCCAAATATTTATAAAAAAGGTATGGTAAATTAATAAAAATATAAATAAACGAGAGGTATGATAAATAAATAAAACATTTTTTATATTTACTCCATAAGCCACCTTATATTTACGAACACTCAAAAAATGTGTTATATTTAGGTGAAGCCAATGGGCCAAATACCATGGGCCAAATTATTATTAATACCATGCAAAAAAACATTATTAACCCTAATATTAGTATTAATAAAAATAAAGATGACGCATGCTATTGACCCATGGTATTCACATGGAATGCCCCATATTTAAAGGGGGGAATTAAACTAGCATAGATCCATCTTTACTCTGGATCAAATATCGTGATATGCAAACTAACATAGAGTGAAAAAATATTTGATCCCTCTTGGGGCTTGGTAAATCAAGAGTAAAAATGGATCTTGTAGTTTAATGTCACTTAAACATTTTAACTTGGTTAAAATAAAAATCAATTATTAATTTTATTAATTTTTATATATTACTAATAATAGTTTTTAAGTTGTAGGTTTATGAAAACCCATGGTAATACCATGGTATTCATGTGAGCATAGACTATTTAAAGGGAAAATTCTATCAGCGTTAATTCTGGGTCTACTAAGTGCTGGGAGGGATAAATAGATTTCATCCCTCTAAGAGTGGTAGATGTGGAGTTAATATGGATATAGGTTGGTTTTTATGATAATGAAGATATTAAATAGACTTAGGAAATTATATTGTAAAAAAAATATTAAGGTGAATGGTTAAAACTACATTTAGTCACTTCACAAAATTTAGTAAAGAATACCGAAATCTCCATTAATATTGGTTTTTCTGATTTAACAAAATTCAAAACAATGAAATCTTAACTCTTTCCGCATCACCCTCGCAGAAGAAAGATAGTTGCTGCCCAGATTTCCTATCATTTTTCAAACATTCTCAATATGATATTTTTATGAAAAAGTTAAGGTACTGATCTTGGATTAGTTATTTGAAAAATATGCTGGTTTGTACAACCTTTCATCTTCTCTGCTCTTCTTAATTTGTCATAATGATCTGTAGGGGTGGGTCACTGCACCATATTGTCCTAAAAGGCAGAGATTGTGCACCAAAAAGGAAATCAATCCACATGTTACAAAGCTGTTAAAAATGGTATGAAGGTAATGAATTATGCTAATAAGAAATTTAGATTCGGAGAGAATAATTAAAATTTATTATTTAATTGAATATTTTCCAATTAAAATAATAATAAATCTACATTTATATATTTATATATTGATTGGAAGGCTTCTGACAACGGTCACTTCTTTCTATTAGATCCCCTTCAGGCCTTTGGGATACCTACTACTTCATTACATTATATAGTTGGGGCTTGCTACTTGTTGGCGTGTTGGGGTAAACGAACGTGATGTGTTTTTCTTATCTCGTAGTTGGAGTCTATGGAATAAGAAAGAAATTTGATAGCTTGGCAAAAGTGGTAGAGAAAACATTAATCTCTCCTACCATGACAAACATGGCCACTAAAACTTGCAACATTGTTGGTAGGAAGTGAAAATTATGTTTCTTTTTTCCAAACATGTATGTCAGTATATTACAGTTTAATGAATACGTTTTATTATTATCATATATGGTATCATACTTTAACAAAACATTCGCCAAGACTTCACAATGTTTTATTATTCAGTGAAAGATTTTCCAAGATCTTACAAGATTTTATAATTCAATGAAAGATTCGCCATGACTTTATAAGATAATATAATCTGGTGAGAGATTCGCCAAAAAAATATAATATATACATATTATATTAGTGATAAAATCGCCTCCCATTTTTCCTATGTATCATGGGGATTCACCCATTTATTATACATATAAATTTAGGGTGGTTCTTAAAATTTTCCCTGCATGACAGTGTCTAGAAACCCAAAATCGCTCTCACGGGCTTGTTTGCCAATGACTAGAGACTAAATTTGTCAGTTCTATGCCAGCGACCCCCAGGATTTTGGCCACTTTTTCAGGCCTAGAGTCCAGGTAATTGCCTAGAATTTCATGATACCTTCAGAACATTAAAATAAAATGGAAGTGATAGTACTAAAGAAAATACTTGTTTAAGACCTTGACTGGATCCCTACTATCCAAGAAAAGAATTTTGTTAAACATATCATGAATATGTAATCTGTAGGTGTAAATAATAGTTCTGAGCATAAGGGTCTCATACTTAGCTGAGAATCGTTAAGAACCATTGATGCCTTAATACATCAACTGCCATTCCATCCTTTAGGTCATAGATACATTGATCATTCAATTACAACAAAAAACATGACAAAATCCATACATGGATGTTGTCATAAAACACATACATAACAAGCATAATAGCAGCATAAATACTCATGAAAGTAAAACCATATAGACCACACATAATCCATCAAAATTCTCATAGAAATACAAGGATAAATAAGATTTCATTCATGATGCAAAATCCAAACCTGGGGTGGGACTTCCACGTTCCACCCTATTGTAGAATGGTTGAACCAAATATATTTTCATCCATTCACCCCCGTGCCACATTCCAAGCATGAATGTGGGATCTCATAGAACACATCAATCAAAACCCATCCAAGGATTCCAGAGGCCATCCACCTCAACCCATCAAACAGTGATTCCACCTCACAGTCGAACATCACAAAACCATCATCAAATTGGTCTCCATCCAAGCCTTCTAGGGCTTCTAGAGCGTTTGTTCCAACCAAGGCTTCTAGGACTAGTAACTCAACCCACAGCTATCGTTGCACTTCCAGAGAATTTGTCCAACCAAGGCTTTAAGGACTAGTAACTCAACCCAAATTGTTACAGGGCCTCTAGAGCATTTGTCCAACCAGGGCTTCCATGAACTAATAACTCAATCAAAGCTAAGGAAGCATGAGAACCAACTAAAACAAAATAATGAAAGTAAACCCAAAATCACCATGGCTATCTAGGAAATGGAAAGGAAAATCCATTGTCAATCCAGGAAATCCTCCATGCCAATGACATGATGACCAAGAATCCACATGCATATGCCATTCATTCCCAAACTAGTGAAAAAATAATACATGCAACTCAGTACCTACATGAACATTTGATGTAGCTGTTGATCCCAATGCCCTCTTGCACTTTCCTTCTCTTCCTTCACCTTCTTGCTCCAAGAATCCAAGTATGCCACACCCACCAAGAGTGCTCCAAGAAAACTCTAAGTCTCCAAGAGTATGAGAGAGAGAATAATGAGAGAGAGCTCCAAAATTGAATTGATAAAAGGTTATCAACTGATCCTCAAAAGCATTTTATGAATGAGGCCTCTATTTTCTTCATTTTCCATTATTTTCCTTCATTTTCCTCCTCACATGCAACCTGTGACCTTTCACCTTCCCTTTCTCCTAATTTCCATTATTTTCATGAATAAATGTGTGAAAAATGTCATTTTTCCTTTCCAAAGCCTTAGCCATTGCCTTTGCCAATTTCCTTAGCCATAACCAATCATAAGTGATCCCCATTACTAGGATTTTTCCCAACATTCAGCTTGGAATAAGTGTCCCATCAACCGTGGTTATTATTTTTCCTTTATTTACTTTTATTACATGGAATTTTCACCAGGGTTGTTACAAGAGGTATAGATATAGATGGCAAGGGCAGAGAGGGAGGAAGAGAGAGATAGAGAGGGAGAGGTAGAGGTGAAGAGAGAGAGATGAGGGGGAGAGGGAAGGGGAGAGAGAGAAGGAGAGAGGGAGGGAGATGGACACAAAGATGAAAGGTGGAGAAAGAGGGAAGAAGAAAGAGACACACAAAGATAAATACAAACATAGAAGTTGGATCTAGAAATTCATGAATATTTTCGTTTTTCAATAAATCAAAGGCATTGATTAGTGTAGTTATTGATTTATAATTCTATTTTATTTCTTTCATTAGATGCATTTATTTCAATATAGATGTCAATTTCTAATCTTATTTGGTAGCTTGCACTAGATGCATTGATTTCAGTGTAGATTTTGATTTCTACTCCTATTTGATTTCTTGTACTGGATGCATTGGTATCAATGTAGATATTGATTTCTATTGTTATTCTATTGTTTGCACTATATGCATTGATTTCATTATAGATATTTATTTCTAATCCTATTTGATTGTTTTCACTAGATGCATTGATTTCAGTATAGATGTTGATTTATGATTTGATGCAACTAGATGTATGACATACATTAATTTCAAAGTAATTAGATTAATAGTGTGCATAGATTTCAGTATAAGAACGTACAAATTATTGATGGCATGCATTAACTTTTGTGTTACAGTAATTCAACCATAAATACAATACTTGAATTTTCATCCTAAATACTTGCTTCATGAAACTGTAAACTATTTGTAATTGGCTTATTTCTTATTATTCACATTTTCCATCACTCAACATTGTTATTCACTTGCATTCAAATGAGGTAATAGAAAATAACTACCATTGGAAATTATTTGGGGTTTAACACTCCATAAGTCATAATGATTGACTTTGAAGAAAGCTACTACTAATATTAGATATCAAGAGAGACAAGGTATGATGTTTACCACATTAGCTTGAGTTAAATATTTGAATGGTTTATGATTGCAAATGCCCTTTCCATACGATCGATATGAAAAGATGGCAAAACTAATAGGTGTGACAATAAGAATAATAGAAGAAGATAGTTTGAGATTGATCACAATGAAGATTGTTTGTAATTGACCACATTAGTATTCTTCACATTTCCTATCATTTAACATTGTTGCATTGTCACTTTGCATTCAAAATTTTTATTTCATAATTTTTCATCATTCAAGTTGCTAACAGTCTCTCTCATCTCAACAATGTTATGCAACTAGCTCACAAAATAGAAGAAAATATAGATCAACGACTTGAGAAATAGGTTCTTCGAGGGGGCAACCTCCTTTACATCACATAAATCAATAATTCTTGGATGATACAAATGAAGAGACCTCCTTTCTATATATAGGAGTCTAAGGGGTCAGAATATAATAAGAGCTCACATAACAATAATAATGTAAGGGCACAATAATAAAAATATTGGGCTTCTATGGGGTGTTGTCACTAACTACTTCAACAGTTATCAGTTGCCGAGAATAAACAAGAGCAGTGAAGTTTGAAGAAATTTCCAAAGCCACAAAATCTCTCAGTGCTAAATTAGACTGTCCCCCTTTCATAGTGCTTTGAAAGAGCTTTCCAATGGTATATGGAATTCCAAACATGGACTTCGAGATCAGAAGTTAGAGAAGTTTGAAGATGGGGGTTTTGTTGCCTTGAAATGAAAGAAGAGCACATTGGAGGGCTTTGGGAACAATAAATCCCTCATTCCCGCAGTATCGCAATCCCATAGTTCCACAGTCCTGGCAATCCTGTAGTCCCACAGTCCTACAGTCCCGTAGTCTTGCAGTCCTGCAATCCCACATCCCACATCATCGCAGTCCCGCACATTGGCTTATTGGGCATATCGGCGGGCCCCCAAAGTTCATAGGCTTATCGGCGATCACCGACAAGAAAATCCCACATCCCGCAGTCTCGTGATCTCGCAGTCCCATAGTCCCACGATCCCACAATCCCGTAGTCCCGCGATCTTGCAACATCACGTGATATGACCGATTTGTGATCTAGTGTAAAAGCATCGAGGGAGGCCAAAAAATATTAACAAAGGAAATGCATGGAAAAACCCTGGTCAAGCGAACCCTTTCTCTCTCCTCCACGTGGCAGTACAGAAGGTGACGTGGCCATACGAGGGACATGTGTCACTCAGTTTCGATGTTTTTAGGGGTCTTATAAGGGCATTTTCGGGTGACACGTGGCAATGATGATGTCACCCCACAGATCAAAAATTGATGATCACACGGGTTAAGGCCCTCCTGCACCTCAATCTCTCTCGGCTTGTGATTCCGATAAGCGGGGAGCCTCTCGGATGTGATATATTATGTGATCGGGGCTATAAAGTTCCCGCGTCTAAACAGTTGGCCAATGTTGAGAAAGAAGGTAAAAGGTCCCCCTCTCTGAGGTTACAATTGTGACATCTTTGGTGGGCCCGATCCCTCAGATCAATGATTAAAAAGATAAAGGGAAATGCCACAGGAAAAATACTATAGCTCATCGAGATGCTGTATTCCACATAACAAAGGAAAACGAACCCTGGACACAGGTCTAAAGGTCTTAGTGCTTGAAGGCTGAGCCCCTAGTCACAGCCCCTAGTCATATGATAAGAAAAGTGGAAAGGGGATAAACCAAAGGGGGCTGAGGGGAATCATATCCCATAGATTCGTAATGTTTCAAAGGTAAAATCCCTGATTATAGAAAGGCCCTGATAGCCTAATACAGGGCATTGAAGGCATATGGGTCGATAGTGGAAGAAGTGAATGAAGTATGGCATAGCAGTGGATCAATATGGGGGGGGGCAGACTCAGGAAGACTTAATGGCACAACATGGTGCTCCACTCCATCACGTAACATAGGACTACCTAGACACACTCCATTCCTAATCCATGATTGTTTTGGAGAATTTAGCATCTACAAATAAACACTAATTCACTAGACAAGTAGTTCTGCCTAGAACAACAATTTAAAGTGTTTTAAACTTTTCTTATAAACAATAGATAAGAAGAGGGGATAGAAGGCCTACCTATAATTCCACTTTCCTCTCGTCTCCCTTGTATCGATTCCATCGCTCCTTCCCGTACTTAATCCGCTTGAGAAGTACCTTGTGAACACAACAAAAGACAAAAACTGATCAAAGCATACATATAAGCATTATGAAAGAACACAACATATGGAAAAAGGTTCAAACATGTTATTAGATAGAAGAAGGAATTACAAACATCAGTGTCTGATTCAAATTCATTCCTTCAGCTTGGATCCCATCCACATCACATCAAAAGCAAGACAAGCTTGTAGCATCACATCATTTGCTCCAAATTCAAGTCTCATAGCAGCATTATCTCCTTACAATTCAATATAATCCATCCCCTGATCACTTAGATAAGTGGTCAATTTATAGGAAGATGAAGGAGGTTTTGTCATTAATGGTGACATTGAATGGCCTTCCATACTTAGAATTAGTTCCATGGAGGAAGGGATGAGAGGATAGGATGATCCTTAACTCATTCCTCACCCATTTTGGAGCTCATAGGAGTTGAAAAGATAGGGAAACTTCTATATGACTCCAAAAGATAACAATATTCCTCAAACCCTATGTGAATTTCACTCATTCTCACCCAGCATAGGTGAAAGGAAGCCTATGTTCTTTGTAGAGCACCTTGGTAGTGGACTTAATTGCTCTGCAGCGCACCTTCATAAGGGCTTACCTACGCTAGTCCCTCTAGAGGCAATTTCTGGATGTCTTCAAGTCATGAAATTGTCTGGGAAGGAGGCATTCAAAGGGGTGACTTGTTTAGGGCATGAAACAACTAAATTTAGGGTATGATGAGTCCTAAAACACTAATCTGAATGTTGGGATTTGATGTGCCCAAATGGATCTATAATAGCTGCCCCCTAAAGCATGAAGTCGAAAAAATGCCAATGTCGAATAAAATGCTTTACGATGTGATGAGGAGGTATCGAAGTGGAAGGTGGCCTACATCAATTACAATACATATATCATGATATTTGATTTTACATGAATTGCTGAGAGAAGGCATACCCATGCTCAACTTATAAACTTTCATTGCATGTACATAAATAGTCGTCTATAGATATAGACCCATGATCAGAATGACTATCAATGTAAAGCCATTGTACATATGATTTAGTACTCTTGATATTGCAGCCCGGATGGATGAAACTAGATTCGAGGTCTTCAATCTCGTTCAAACATTCGCTCAAGTACAAGTCTAACCATGTGAATATGTGATCTGAAGTCAAACATGGGAAGACACCATCTAATTACTAGCCAATGATGTAAGTTGTTAACAGATGCGAGAGAAATCACCGATAATGATAATGATCCTCAAGGTACTGCAATACATTCTTTATGGTGTGCATGGATGATTTGGTGTCGAACACCATACAAAGTATTTTGGTCAAAGGCCATTGATGTATGCCTATCGCCAAAAGCGAGAAACCTGCCATTGATGCATGCAAGCCTCAAGGTACTGAATGGGTGTTTCTAAGTCAACTTCTTGGATAATGAGTTGATGTCGACAAGAAGCGACTCGTCGCAGGAGGGCCTTGATGTATCCCAGATCAACGACATGAAACAAGTGTAGTGATTTTAGAGATGGAATTTGATTGATGACACAAGGTTCAGGAATGGCGGTCATGAAATTGAAGGTTTATGGTATTGCAAAAGATGGATTTTGACTGGATGACTTCTCTTGAACATGTCGGCGATACTAAAGTGAATTGGTAGCATTGACCCAAAACAAAACGATGGATGGTATGATAGACCAATGGTATGATAACCATCAAGCTAACAACCCAACTTAGATAGTCATGGTGATGGAGTGAAAGTATCATGTTCAAGAGCACCCTGCTACCATAAAGTGGTTTTCCCATTTTTCCATTTTCCCCAGTCATTGTTGACCAGTACCTCTTTATTTTTATCAAGCTTGAGGAGGATAACATAAGCTTGTTGTATAATTTCACCCTTCGGGCTAATCCATCGCTATTTGATGTTTTAACGAGTTTAGCGAAGGTGAAACTCAGTCTTTGTCTAGATGGACAAAGATAACTCAGTCCTTTTCATGTTTAGAGAGCTTGAAAAGGTACAAAAAGAAAACTCCACAAGTTCTTTTTCGTAAATTAATCTCTCAAGTCCGAAAAAGTGTAAAATAATACAAGAGAGATATCTTTTCCAATCCGTTAATGAGCTAGAAAGGACAAGCGCTTGGCAATATTTTCATATTTAGAGAGTCTAAAAAGAGCTTAAAGAGGACTCCAAGGGGGTTACTTTTTCATTTTTAACAGAGCTCGAAAAAGAGATAAAAGTGTGCTCTGTGGTCAAAATTTCAACTTAAAATCGAGCACGTTGAATTCTATAAATCAGTTGTAAAACCTGCTCAAAACATCACCAAATGGATTAAAAATATATGTTTCATAGGAAAAAATAGGCAAATACTAATGTTTACTCGATTAATTAACATGAAATAAACATAAAACAAGTTTTTACCATTTGGAACTTACCATCTAGTTTTGTGCTATGAGCTCAGTTTTTACCTCAAACTTCACCAGCTAATTGAGAAAGACTTTGTTGACCATTTCTCGAGCCGTCTGGGCCAAGTAGGAACTAAACCTCTCTAATTTATTTTTAATTCATTCTTTTGTCATTTCATGCAAATTTTAGGGTTTTTTGGGGCCCTTGGGGTTACATTTTTTTTCCCTGGGATTAGCACAGGCTTTCACATTGAAAATTTCACTGAAGAGCACCTAGATAGAAGGCTAGATGCTCGGTAGTGCACTATCTTTGTGCCTGGGCTACACTGGGTGAGTTTCCCAAGTTTGTTTTAGCTGTTAGCTCCAAAATTTGTCCTGTTTTTTTGCATGGAAAGGATCCTAATTTAGCTTATGATTGTGTTTCAGGCTTTCATTGGATCAGAATGTTGATTACATGGCAAGAAAGAGAGCATGAAGAACAAGACATGGTCGCCCTAAATAACCCGGGTACATTTGAGGCCCTTAGGAATTGTGGGTTACTCAAATACTTTAAGTTGTCTAGAATGAGGCAACAAATAGAACTATTGCAGTTCCTTGTTTGTGCATGGGATCCGATAGATCAAACATTTCACAATAGGGACAAGATGGTCCCTATTACTATTGAGGATATTTACTTTCTTACCGGACTGTCAAGGCGAGGTGCCCCCATCTCACTTTCTGGATTTGCCTATGGAGGTGAATCGGTGAGAGATTACATCAGACGGCTTTGTCAGCCAGGTACAAAGCCTAGCAAGGACGGGAAAATAAATATCAGGGATGTAAGTGATTTTCCTTTAAGAACGATCCTTTTCACGATTGCAAAATTGGCTGGCAGTGTGACACTACATCTGGCGAACATATCTTATATGCAGTATGCACTGGAGTGTCTAGAGCCAAAAGTTTTCAACTGGTGCGAGGTTGTACTTTCACTGCTGAAAGAACAACTGACTAAGGTGAAAAGTGGTAAGACGAAGAATTTCTACTATGGTTTGATCTTAATTGCTTTTGCCTTAGAGAAAATCCCATTGATGCAACCACAACATGTATCACTAGGTGTAGCTGGTCCTAGAGATCCACGTCTGCCGAGGTGGGTTGAATTTATGGCTCATCATGCGGGTCAGTCAACAATCATTTTTCCCCTGCAATTTTCAGTTGGCTTGAGCGACAACATGTTATTATCGAGAAGAATCCATACTCAGGGATGGATTATCGTGGAGATCTAGATTTGATTCTACCAGTTGGAGCACAATGGGGTGCTATGGGTAACTTGTTTGACCAAAGTGTTTTTTTATTTTTCAAGTTTCTACATGTTTTTTGTGCTTTTTAATGTTTCCAAGACTAAACTAAAATTACTCTTATGCATACAGATGTGGGTATTGTTCGGCCTATGGTACACCAACAGGTTGCAGGTGGGCCAGCGTAGAGAAACATCGAGAGAGCAGTTCTCCAAGACTTGGATTTGGCTGAAACCTTAGCAAAGTTGTAGGATCATATAGAGGGACTAAACCTTGGTATTCTGGATATGCGGATCGAGGATTTACCTATGAGGCTACAACGCCACACTATTGGTGTTCCTATCCATTGGGCGAGGCTTTTGCGCATGATAGCATAGGTTGTGACCTGTTACCATGAGCACCACTAGATCTACTTAGGATATTTTGTATGCATTTTTGAGTTTTTGGGTCAAATGATCAAATGTGTCTTAGGCACAAATTTTGTAAAAAAATTTAAAACACCAATCTATTTTACTTTAAGATTTTTTAATGGTTATATGCAATCCTATTCAACTGATGATGTGAATTGAAAATATTACTTTTACATGTGTTGCAAATGTCTATTTAAAACATAATTGCTAGAGAATCAATTAATGTGTTAAGATTTCTGGAAATATGTTGATATTGAATGTGTTCAAAACGTCTTTCCAAAATACGAACTCTAAGGAACATACGAAAAATTGTTGGATTTCGAACAGTGTAAATGTTTGTTAGTTGTAGTACAATGAGTTGTGAGTTCAGCCTAACGATGATTCAGCGAATGCCAAGTGAAATGGCATTAGAGAGTAGTTCAATCAACGCGCTATACTCAACGATATTGTTTGTCGATCAACCGATACAAATCCCTTGAAAACTCACTAACTCGCCACTTGGAGCGAAAATAGCCCATGCTGCAGAAGACAAATTCTGCGTACTATGACTAGCACCATCGGCGTAACCAACAAAAGGTTCCGAAGACTCTGACATTTGCAAATAAATGCAAAGCAGATTACTAACCAGATAAAATATCTAAAAGACACACACACACATGCAATGAAAGCATATATACAATGAGTTTTACTACAATTAATCAAGCATAGTAACATTTGAGGTACAACCCGTTTCGGGGCTGCGACAATGGAATCCCATCATAATCTACTAACTCGTAGGCTCCTTTTCTAGAACACGCTTGAAAACATAAGGACCCATCCACATTGGTTCAAATTTCCCTGCTCCAAGTTTATTAGCTTCCTGATCGTAAAGCAAGACCAAGTCTCCTTCTGAGAAGATACGAGGCTTGACATTCCTATCATATTGTGCCTTAATACATTTCTTGTGTGCTTTGTTAGCTAATGTGACATCACGACGGGTTTCATCCAGAGGGATTAATTCCAAGAAACGCAATTCTTCTTCAGAAGTGTCGAGTAACAGGTCAATTGCGAGTTTGAGTGATGAAATTTCACATTGTATCGATAAGATTGCTTCCAAACCATACACCAACTGAAAGGGTGTAAATCCAGTTACATTTCTCACTGAGGTTCAATATGTCCACAAGGCAGAGTACAAGATTAATTTCTAGTTTCTTTTATGAACCCATATCATTCTTTGCAACATCTGCTTTAGGACCTTGTTGAGGGCCTCAACTTGTCCATTCGCTTGCGGGTAATACGGGGTAGAACTATCATGTGACAGTCCTAACTTAGCAGTCAACTCAGCCATCATGTGATTGTGAAAATGTGACCCATGATTTGTAACTATGGCTTGTGGTACACCAAACCGGGCAACCACATCGTTAAAAAAGAAAAGAGCATTCGTTTCACCACTGTTGTTCAATGTTGGCATCGCCTCGGCCCATTTGGTAAAATAGTCCACGATGACTATAATATACCCATGCCCCCCGGCTGAGGTGGGGTTACATGTCATAAAATAAATGCCCCATTTGATGAATGGGCCAACATCAACAACTGGATGCAATGGTGCAGGTGGTAATATGGTTTTTGGTCATATATCTGGCATGCATGATAGCTTTTGATAGTAATAATACAATCTTTAAATATAGTTGGCCAACAATAACCAGCACGAAGAATTCTTTGTGTGGTTGCGTATCGAGATAAGTGTCCACCACAGGCACCTGAATGGCAATCATTCAATACTTTCTCAGCCTCCTCATGCGTGAGGCACCTCCGTAAAACCGTATCGATACCACGACAAGAAAGTGTGTTGCCAATGATCAGATAATATTTGGCTTGGTAACGAATACATCGTTGTTGCAAGGGAGAGGTATCTTGCCGGAAAGTTTGGGTTTGGAGATAAATCAATATATCTCCATACCAGGCATCATATGACAAAATTAGAAATAGAGACTCATCCAAAATTGATGGTTCAAATGTTGAATCGATGGAGGTCGAGGGAAGGTCACATAGTAACTCAGCGAAAACTAGAGATTTCTTTGATTTAGACTTGATGAATTCCAAATCAAATTCCTGTAGAATAACTATCCATTTTGAATATTTGCCCCCCAACAATTGATGTGACAAAATGTATGTCATAGGGTTGGAATCTGAAATGACAGTTGTTTTTCGTAAGAGGGTATAATGGCGAAATCTTTGAACAGCTTGCATAGCTACCAAAGCTAGTTTTTCGACATAAGAGTACTTACTTTCTGTATCGTTGAGATTATGGCTTAAATAATAAATAGGATGTTCAATCACATTTTCTTCCTGGACTAAAACCATGCCAATGGTTGCATTTGCAGCGACGAAATACAGGTAATAATCATTTTGGTAATTTGGAGAATACATTAATGAAGCTCTAATCAGGGTATCTTTAAGAGTGTCAATGGAAGCTTGCGCAACTTGATCCCAATGAAAGGGTATCTCCTTTTTCAAAAGACGTGTAAAACCTTTAGCCATTTCAGCGTAATTAGGAATGAACCTCCTCAGAAAGTTGGCTTTTCCTTGGAGTCTCTGTAACTGTAAAAGATTTGAATGTGGAGGAAAATCTAGAATTGCCTGAACCTTTAATGGATCCAGTCGAATCCCCTCTCAAGACACTACAAATCCAAGCAAGTGATCAAAACCAATGCAAAATGCACATTTGTGTGGATTAAGTCGAATCTTGTGGTGTTGGCACCGTAAAAATATTGCTTCCAAGTGTTACAAGTGATCAGTCTGCTTTTGTGAATGAGCAGGTAAATCGCCAAGGTAAGGTTGAACAATGTGCTTGATGTCATGGAAGGCATAATTCATTGCCCTCTAAAATGTGGCCCCAGCATTCTTCAAACCGAATGGGAGTTTCCTATAGGAAAATATGCCTGATGGACAAATAAAAGTTATTTTCGATTGATCGTGTGGGCATATATTGATTTGATTATAGCCGGAAAAGCCATCCATAAATGAGAATATTTCACATCTGGCACATTCATCAATAATCTGGTCGATAAAAGAAGTAGGATAATTGTCCTTTTGACATGCCTGATTTATATCCGTATAATCGACACACACTTGAATTGTTCCTTGTTTCTTCATGACAGGAACAATGTTGGAAACCCAGTCAATAAGAGGAAAAGGGTAAATAAAACTAGCTCACAAAAGTTTTTAAATTTTTGCTTTAATTGTAGCAGCTTTCTTTAGATGAACAGGTCGAAGTCGTTGTCGAACTGGCTTGACATTAGGGTACATTTTGATTTCGTGTTCAACAATACTAGAGTCAATGCCTGGCATCTCCTCGTAAGACCATGCAAAAATATCTCTAAATTCATGAAAGAGAGTACGGTAATTATCGAGTTCCAATGGAGAACAAGATTTACCGACATGAATGTTCTCTACAATATTAGGCTTGGTCAAGATATTAATAGAAATCGTTTCTTCAATATTTGACAGGTTTTGCTCAAATTCGATTGTGTCTATGAAAACTGAATTCGATAGGAAATCAATGACTGATGGGTGGTTTAGTTAATTTGAATAGTCTTCTATGTCATCTAGAAGATGGGAACGATGATGATAATATTCCCATGGTCCCTCTCCTATCATCATTGATTGGATGATTCCTTCATCTATAGAATGTATACGTGAAAAAGGATCCAAAGAGATACCATATTCTAATGACCGATCTACCCATACAATTGTTGAGTGCCGATTTGGGTTTGCCGCACAAGCCCAAAAAATTGATTGTTATGATGATTCAATGGGGCTTAATGGCATCACCCCAATATTACTATCAATTTCAACTTTGTTGGTAATCCTCCTTAAATCACATGAGGTGGAGGAAATCATGTTGCAAGTCTCTACT
Source organism: Pinus taeda (assembly GCA_000404065.3). Taxonomy (NCBI): domain Eukaryota; kingdom Viridiplantae; phylum Streptophyta; class Pinopsida; order Pinales; family Pinaceae; genus Pinus; species Pinus taeda. Next base: position 54,515 of record APFE030938827.1, on the reverse strand, counting down.
CTTGCCACTTCCTCCAAATCAGATGGTGACAGTAGGGTAAAAGTACTCATTAGGGAAGGATATTTAAAGAGACCTACTCCAACACTTTGAAGTGACAGTAGGGGTCGTTGTACCAATAGAATGCTTCCCGTACCTTGTGAACTATTGGCAAAGAAGGCTAGCTGATCAATGACTGTGATTCCACCCTTAAAAGGGAATGGAATAGTATGAAAGTACGTGGAAACCACAGCAGTCGTAGCATATACCCAAGGCCTTCCCAGTAAAATGTTGTAATCAAGGGGCCCGTCAACTACCTCAACTTCAACAACAACTATTTAGCCCCCTAGTTCGATTTTCAGGTTACTCAAAATCCCACATGGAGTATATGTTCTTCCATCAAAAGCTTTCAACGTGGTCAGTGATCGTGACAATGACGGTGAACCAAGTGTTTTCCAGTTGCTCATGGACATAATGCAAGTAGATTTCCCCTCATCAATGATAGTTCGGTGAAAATTCTTATTGAGAGATTTTACTTGAATTAGGAAAGCTAACTGCACCGATAACTGTGGTGTATATCCTGCATGGTTAAAAACCACAAGATTTGAATTTGAGGATCTATTCCGCCTATTGCTGACAGTAAAGCCTGCTTCTAGGAGGGATAATTTTGCAACACCTCAAGTGTTGACATAGCAGAAGGTGATTGAGCAAGATCTTCCACTATGTTATAATTCTGAGTTGCTCGAGCCCGAAGGTTAAATGTCGATTTGTGCACAACTCCCTTTGCTGGTTTTATTGTTAATTCAGGTACAATGGGTGGAACATTTTCAGATGAAGTCAAAGTCGAAGGATTAGGTTGATCAGTGACCTGATTATTCGATGATGACGATGGATTTCCATAATCTTTGTTTCTCGTTGACACCAAAAATTCATTTTGTGGCTTTGTGATGGATAACATGAGTACTTGGGATGTGGAAGCATGGTTTGTTGCAACCAAATGTGTCTCCGGGTTTGGAAATGGATCAGTCAACATTGCCGATGTGTTTGAAGTCTTTAAAATTTTAGATACCTAAGAGCGGTGTGGACAATCTCTTGTAAAATGCTCATCATTATAGATCAGACATGGATAACAAGGTTTCCTTGCTGAAGTAGAGGAATCAGATGATTTCTCTAGAGGGGAATTATCTTGTTTCTTTTCGTTTTTCCCCTTTTTCTTACTTCTTGGTTGCTTTGGATTTTTTCCTTTGTTAGATGACGCGGCATTAATTTCAGAGGCAAGAACATTTTCTGATGCATTGGTAGTTTGATTGGAAAGAGCAAGAGTTTGACCAGATGGTCTTCCTGCTGTTTGCATGCTCGAAGAACTGATCACACCATCGTCAGTATGAGAGTTCTTACTCGATTGTGGAGGAGGGAAAGCTGGTCGAGTTGCATTGGGAATTTTATCATAAAGCATGTTGGATTGTGTGTAAATCAAATCCAAGTATTGGGCACGAGCAATAACTTGCTCTTCTGTGACAACTCCGCCTTTTTCCACATCCTCGGTGATTGATGGCAACAAGGATTTTATGAACCACTTAGCTAAAAGTTGATTGGGAACATATGTCTTAACCATTCGACGAAAACGCTGCCACTCATGAATATGATCTGATATATGGGTAGCAATAGTCTGTTTTAAATTTGGTTAGGAGTTCATTTCCAGTCTCGTATCTGATGGGTAACTGGAAGTGGGTCAAAAATGTAGTGGCTAAAGTGGTGAAATTATTAAAAGAAGCTCTTGGTAACTCAATGTACCATTTAGCAGCTGGACCAATAAGTGTTCTTTGGAAAAGACGAAGTCTAATCGAATCATCATTTAAGGTGTTTGATGAACACCACTAATGAAAGGTCATGACATGATTTGATGGGTCTTCTCTAGGATTTTCGTTAAATTTCAGAACATCAGATGGTAACTTATGCAGAATTTTCGGCCACCAAGGTGCATATAAGATTGGATCATTAGTGAGCTAATTTAAATATGGTAATTCTAAAGTTGCTACAAATGGCAACTATCGATTCAAGTTAGGTTGAGCATACCTAGGATATGATGGAATTGCCTGAACATTAGGTCTTTTCATACCGACACAGGGCATCTGCATTTGGTAACCTTAGTATGGTTGTTGTTGAACAAAACCAACATAAGGTGGTTGTTGATAACCAGATTGAATGTGTGGTTGTCTATAACCTGCAAAGCCTTGTTGACCAGGACCTTGGTAAGCTTGAGATTGACCAAAACCAGGTTGAGCCTATGGAACAAGTCCAAACTGGGGTTGGAATTACTGGAATCGGGGTTGTTGAAATTAAGGCTGCAACGGTTGTTGAATCAACTATTGTTGTTGTTGGTACAACTGTTGTTGATTTAACGGTTGTTGTTGTCCAACAATGAAAGGTTGGCCAGGTTGTCAATAAAGTATACTAGTGTAAGCCTGGGTCAGTCCAGATAAAGGTATACTAACCTGAGGTTGTTGCTGAACCCCGGAAACAAGTGGTTGTTGTACAACAACTTGAGGAACTTGAACTCATTAAATTGAAACTTGTGGTTGCAAGGTAGAAGGATCAGTTTGTACGGTTGAGATACAACAGTTTGAACTTGTGACTATGGTACAGTAGTAACAACAGGTGTAGTAGGAATCGCTGACACAATTTGCATTGGTTGTGTTGGATACACAAGCCTCGGTTGAACTGGCATTGTTGGTTTCCATTGACAAACTCTAATTCCAGATTGACCTAAATACTGTGGGATATTACCATATGGTGGTCCTCCGGAATAAGGAGGATATGGTGAATAAGCATATTGTTCTCCATATGGTGGCAATCCAGTATTTAATGGATACATAGGTATTTTTTGACCAGATTTCCCATCTTAATACTGATATGCGGGATCAAACTTTTGAGTTCCTGTTAGAGAAGAACCAGGTAAAATTCTGGTTGAGGACATGGGTGATGACCATGGTGTAGAAGCAACCCCTGAGTGGGTTCCGGATAATGATTGGTAACCAACCGGGACGGACAATTCACCATATAGGTGCGACTTAGGTGTGGTAGAAAACATCGAAGAGGTCGCAATAGAAGATTTTGCCGCAGCTGCATCAGATGATACAATCTGAGATGTTGACGGTTGTTCAGCCATGATTAACTGACCCAAAAGTTGTCCTAAAGAATCGATGGGTACTTGAAAAGAAGCAGGATCAAATGGAGCAAAAAAATCAGGAGTATAAGGGTAAAGATAAAGCCCAGTTCCAAAGTGAAATAGGGTTCCAGGTGTGTAATCTTCTTCCAATTCCTCCTCTATAACAATTAAAACTGGTGGAAGAACTTCACCGTCAGGTAAGTAAAAGATTTCTGGTGTTGATAAAGTTGAAGTTTCAATAGTTATTGATGTTTGAGGGGTAATCAGTTGATCGCCTTCTGGTAAAGTAACAACTTCTGAATGTTCAAATTCGAAGTCCAGATGTTCGGGTAAATGAACAATAGTTTTAAAAAGAGGTTCCTGAACAACTTCAGGTTCAGATGTAACTTCTATTTGAACTGGGATAGATTCTGGATTAACCTTTGGTTGAACTAATTCAAGTTTAGAAGTACTTTCTTGTTGAGCAACTTCAAGTTGAGGATCAACTTGTTGAAGAATAATGTTGGTTACTGTTTCACTAGGATCAATGCTTATAATGTCCTCAGGTAATTGTGAAATGTCTTCTTCAGAATGGATATAACAGAAATGGTTGGAGTAACTAGAGTCTCAGTACTTACAGAAATAGACGATTCAGGTAATTCAGATGAAGAACTAGGAGTCCTTGATGTACTAAACTCAGTTAAGCGAGACCGCTTTGTCCGAAAAGGTGTCACTTCGGGTGGAAAAGGTGGTTTTCTCGTTGTTCTCCGTGAACGATGGGGTAAGGGTTGATGTTCCTCCATGATTGCTGATTAATTTTATTATCAAAAAAGAAATAAACAAAAAGGGGTATACTAGGCAAAAGGTTTACCAAGCAACTGTGAACTGCAGAATACCTCCTAGCGAACCAAAAAGTACGGACAGGCAATCTCCCCGAATGTTGTGTTCGGTGTATCACAGTTTACAAGGCGGCCGACTCGGTTACTTAAGGATGGATAGAAACCTAGAGTTGTCCTCCCATATATACCCGAAGGTACGTGGAGGCCCAATTTGTATAAGCATCGTCTAATGCAAAACTACATAGTGAGAGAATTCCCATATACTTTACGTACTGTAACACCGCCCTATATACCCAAAGGTACGTGGATGAGCTACAATATACTCATGTACGTGGAATGAGGTATCACACTCGGGATGTATTGCAGACAAGTTAGTGACAACTGCTTTATTTTACGACGCCGGAACACGTCTCTAGCCTAGAACCACTAAATGTTCTCGTTAATGACAATGCTCCATTAGGTAAATTGATGTTAATTTTAAGTTGATCTTGCTTAGGAATTTGCCTTTCAAGTTCACCATGTGATGTATTTTGAAATTCTTAGGAATGCAACTATCATGATAAGCATTCTTTCCATTCAATTTAGCGATGAAAATCCTAGCTACTTAGGGATAGAGCAATCAGATTTCTTTTGATCAAAGAGCAAAGAGCACAATCTAAATGCAATTTCCCTAGACTATTCCTATCAGCACACTCAAAATTTTTCAATGCAACATGCATGTATTTCTTTTCAATTCCCTTAATGTGAATATGAACAAAAAGGAAATATGCACATACAATCAATCAATCTTTCATATGAATGAAAACTTTACGACAGTGCAAATATGAAGGAAGAGGAGACTTTACGACACTTTCTTTCGAATGAAGATTAATAAATTATATCCTAACTTTGAATATTAATCGATAATGACAAAGAAAACATGAAGAAACATTAATCAATCCTATCAAAGTTGGGCTAGACCAGGAGATAAAAACTCATTTTTTGAGACATAACATTCATTAATCAATCAACAAACAGTCAAACAGAGAAAATTTGGCAAAAAACGCTTTCCCAAAGGTGGGAAACTGATACTAGGAGGATCAACGTAGCCCAGAGTGGGAGGCAGTGCACTTCAAAGCACTGTCCCTAAGCCAGGGATGCTCTGCAGCATACTGTGTCCCTCACAAACCTGCGCTGATGACAATAAGCCATTTCAAGAGGCAATTTGACACAGTTTTGACCAATTTTTCAATGTAAACAACTGAATTACAATCGATGAACACAAATAAAGTCTACAAGGATGTCTTAGGAGGTGGATAAGCTACTACGAAAGAGGATTCTTCCCTAGCAGAGTCACCAATTTGTTTTGGAGAATTTAGCATCTATGGATAAACACTAATTCACTAGACAAGTAGCTATGCCTAGAACAACAGTTTAAAGTGTTTTAAACTTTTCCTATAAACAATAGATAAGAAGAGGGGATATAAGGCCTACCTATAGTTCTGCTTTCTTCTCATCTCCCTTGTATCAGTTCCATCGCTCCTTCCCATACTTAATCCGCTTGAGAAGTACCCTGTGAACACAATAGAAGACAAAAACTGATCAAAGCATACGATCCATTGAATATAAATGAAAGGAATCAGAAGCAATTCATACATATAAGCATTATGAAATAAAACAACATATGGAAAAAGGTTCAAACACTTTATTAGATAGAAGAATGAATTTCAACCATCAGTGTCTGATTCAAAGTCATTCCTTCAGCTTGGATCCCATCCACATCACATCAAAAGCAAGACAAGCTTGTAGTATCACATCATTTGCTCCAAAGTCAAGTCTCATAGCAGCATTATCTCCTTACAATTCAATATAATCCAGCCCTTGATCACTTAGATGAGTGGTCAATTTATAGGAAGATGAAGAAGGTTTTGTCATTAATGGTGACATTGAATGGCCTTCCATACTTAGAATTAGTTCCATGGAGGAAGGGATGAGAGGATCTGATGCTCCTTAAGTCATTCCTCATCCATTTTTGAGCTCATAGGAGTTGATAAGACAGTGAAACTTCTAGATGACTCCAAAAGATAAGAATATTCCCCAAACCCTATGTGAATTTCGCTCATTCTCGCCTAGCGTAGGTGAAAGAAAGCCTAAGTGCTGTGCAGAGCACCCTGGTAGTGGACTTAACTGCTCTGCAGCGCACCTTCATAAGGGCTTACCTGCACTAGTCCCTCTAGAGGCAATTTCTGGATGTCTTCAAGTCTTGAAATTGTCTGGGAAGGAGGCATTCAAAAGGGTGACTTGTTTAGGGCATGAAACAACTGAATTTAGGGTTTGATGAGTCCTAAAACATTGATCTGAATGTTGGGATTTGATGTGCCCAAATGGATCTGTAACAATGACATGCATTCACAGTCGACCCACTCCCTACTCCAGTGAATGAGATACTCAGGCAGTTAAGGCAGAATTGATAGAAAATGGCCGAGCAACAGGGGGAGCGCCTTGAGCAGAAGCCTTCAGAGGAGCCGAAACGAACCTCTTCCTCCATCTTCCTCTTGTTTCTTATTATTTTCTGTAGTTTCTTATTTCCAAAAAAGGGAGCAAATCCCCATGGTAATCATTTTAGGAAGCAGGAGCTATCACAAGATGAGGTAGCTAGTACATCAGACAACTAACCTTTGGTTGAGATATTTTGTAACAACTATTCCAGCTCCCCCTCTTCTCATAAATAGGGGAAAGAAATATTATACAGAGGTTCTAGAATTTCTCACCCAATGGGTCTGAACTCTGTGATACCAATTTGGCTCGTAAATCTGTAAGTGAATGACTTGCATTTCATACTGCATTACTTTACATAGGCAAATATTTTAGACTATCAAAGAAATGGTGGTGATCCCCTCTTCTTAGTATTACAATATGTTATCCTCCTGTTTAATTCCATTATGTTTATATTCTTCTTTGCATTCATGCTATAATAGATGCTAGAAATTATTTCATGCTTGCTTATAGGTCCATGTGTGTTGATTTATTAATGCATAATGCCTATATGAAGGGCTAAAGTTATATCTTCAAATTACTCTATATGAATCATAACACCCATCCTATCTTCAGTCCATTATCTCTACTTGTAACTCAAACGAGTGTAGAATTTTCCATGGCTTGCAGCTCTATGTGTCCAATATAGAATTTTGGATGCTTTGGGCTCTATATGATGAGTTATGATTTCTCCTAATCCTCTCTAATTTACTCTACAAGATTATTAAGTTGTAAGACCCTTTGAAGTAATCAGCCTTTGCTATTTTATGTGATACTCCTGGGAACTATGTGTGTGAGGAAGTACATGAAATACATAACTCATACCTTTGGAGGAATGAACCAAGCCCCCTTATTATATTTCATTACGTGACAACTGGATTGCGGCAAACCCCTCACATATAACCTTTCATGCAATCCTCTATTTAAGATGTCCTAGGTACTGGTCTACAATCAACCCAGAGGTTGTCTCTAGGAGGCTTTTTGTCTCCCTTGTAGCACTTGTGCCACAGGGTGCTAGATTTAGCTACAAAATCTTTTTGGCATTGTTTCCAAGGAACAGATTAGAATATTTTTCCCTGGGTACGACAAATTTTTACATTTCCCTTGTTACGTGAGCAAGGGAAGTGTGGGTTGAAGATCTCTCACCTTGGCGATTCCACTGTCAAATTTATGGTAAACATCTCGAAGAATCCACTTTCCATATCTCTGTTTGATCATCCTGGCTTTCAACCAGCCCCATACTCACTCTGATGCTATAGCAGTCGAAAGTTTTCCCTACTTTTAAAACTGAAATCATTCATATAGGCAAGTTTTCGAGATGGCCCTTCCTGCATTTTTGGCCAACCAATTTTCCCCATTGGATTGCTCTTCTATTGTTGGTTATCCCAATCATATCAGTAGCGGAATACCTATTATCCTAGATTAAGTGAAAATACAGAGAGAAGACCTAACCAACACCTCAAAGAATTTCATGAATGCATGAAGCAACAAGGTATTTTTCTTGATGATGTACAAATGAAGTTTTTCAAGTGGTATCTAGATGAGGATGATAGAGTTTGGTTTAAATTGATACCTCGTGGTAGCATATCTTCCTTGAAATGTTTTCATACAACATTCTATCAATATTTCAAACGATTTTACCCACTGAATGCTCTATTTGAACATTGTCGAGTGCAATTTAACGATGAAGGCATTCTGAGGTCAAGGACCCTGCTAAAGATGTTTGTGGAGCTCCACTCCAAGAAAACATCCTCTCACATCATGAAGCATCACCCATTGAGAAAGAAAGATAAGAAGGGAATGCCATCCAGTTGCCAACAAACCCTCAGGGGTTTGTTTCGGCCGAATGTGATGTTTTCCCTTCCTATGATGAATGCAACTTTGGTGAAGAGTCAAGTGATGCAGAGCCACCATGCTCCCAATCATTGGAAGCTGCACAAGAAAATGAGGCTGACCATGAGATTAATAAAGAAGCTCCAGTTCACAATGCACACCCTTCACACAAAGAGAAAGATCAAAAACCTCCTCCCATTTATGATGCATGTTATTTAGAGGAGGATGAGATGGTTGCGGAGGTCTAGAAGGATATGTTTACCAGCAAGTTGGGAGAAATCTCCCAACAACATGTTTTTCAAGGAGAACCCAAAGCTGAAAGAGCACATAGATTCTACTACTACCTGTTGCAGAAAGATCTTTGCCAGGTATTCTCAGTAGATTCTCCAATCTATGACTCTTACAGCTCATACGGTGAAGAGTCTCTTTCATATTTCCAAGATGGTTGGCCCTTTGAAGAAAGGGTAGTAAAGGATAAAAAAAATCTTTTCTTGAAAGACCGAAGGCTGAGGAGCTAAGGAGTGTTTATGGCTGCCTTGGCCAAGAGGATATTGTCCAGTAGACTACTCATGAAAAGGAGGCAGCCGCAAATTTTCTTTGTCAAGACCATGACCCTGTGGCTGAGTACATGAGCATGTTCTTAAGTCAGTAGCAAAGGTTATTTATGGAGCATGCATCAAGCCTCTTATTTGCATATTTATCATGGTGCATGCTTGTTTTAATTTCTATTTTTCAACAACATGAATGCACTAGGTCCAATACTCTAATGTTGGTCTGGCTCCATTAGATGGTTGAACTCACTTAGGTGAATTGAGCCCTGTGCATAAGTAGGGATGTATATAAATAAGCTGACCAGATGAGCATTTACTTTCCAGTTGTTAGAATTTTTATTTATGCATTTTAGATTGAGGAGGAAAGTCCCATGGAGATTTTCTGGTTATAAAGATTCATTATATTTCTGAATCCATGCCCAATGGTGAAAGATACTGGTCCGTAGGTTCTCAGCACCTTGCCAACAAGGCATTCTCCCCAATAGGAGTGAAAGAAAGATGTTGTAGCTAAATCTAGCACCCTATGGCACAAGTGCTACAAGGGAGATAGAAAGCCTCCTAGAGACAACCTCTGGGTTGATTGTAGACCAGTGGCTAGGACATCTTAAATAGAGGAGTGCATAAAAGGTTATATGTGAGGGGTTTGTAGCACTCCAATTGTCATGTAAAGAAAGATAATAAGGAGGCTTGGTTCATTCCTCCAAAGGTATGAGTTATGTATTCAGGTACTTCTTCACACACATAGTTCCCAGGAGTATCACATAAAATAGCGGAGGCTGATTACTTCAAAGGGTCTTACAACTTAATAAGCTTGTAGAGTAAATGAGAGAGGATTAGGAGAAAGCATAACTTATCATATAGAGCCCAAAGCATCCAAAATTCTATATTGGACACATTGAGATGCAAGCCATGGGAAATTCTACACTTGTTTGAGTTACAAGCATAGATAATGGATTGAAGAGAGGATGGGTGCTATGATTCATATAGATCAATTTGAAGATATAACTTCAGCCCTTCATACAAGCATTATGCATTAATAAATCAACACACATGGATCTGTAAGGAAGCATGAAATAATTTCTAGCAACTATTATAGCATGAATATAGAGAAGAATATGAACATAATGGAATTAAACAGGAGTATAACATACTGTAATACTAAGAAGGGGGAATCACCACCATTTATTTGATAGTCTAAAAGATATGCATGTGTATAGTAATGCACTTTGAAATACAAGTCATTCACTTACTAGTTTACGAGCCAAATTGGTATCACAGAGTTTAGACCCATTGGGTGAGAAATTACGAAACCTCTGTATAATGTTGTTTTCCGATATTTATGAGAAGAGGGGGAGGTGGAATAGTTGTTACAAAATATCTCAGCCAAAGGCCAGCTGCCTGATGTACTAGCTGCCTCGACCTGTGATAGCTCCTACTGCCTAAAACGATTACCATGGGGATCTGCTCCCTTAAATAAGAAACTACATAAAATACTAAGAAATAGGAAGAAGATGGAGGAAGAGGTCCTTTGCGGTTCCTGTGAAGACTTCTAATTAAGCCACATCTCTGTCGTGATGCGCTCCCCCTGTTGCTCAGTCGTTTTCTGTCAATTTTGCATTAACTACTTGAGTAGCTCGCTCGCTGGAGTAGGGAGTGGGTCGACTGTGAATGCCTGTTGTGGACTGGGAATGGAGTGTGTCCAGGTAGTTCTTTGCTGCGTGATGGAGAGGAGCACCATGTCATGCCATTAAGTCTTCTTGAGTCCCCCTCCCCCCCATATTGATCTATTGTCATGCCATACTTTATTCATTGCTTCACCTGTCGACCCATACACCTTCAATGCCCTGTATTGTGCTATCGGGGCCTTGTTGTAATCGGGGCTTTTACCTTTGAAACATTACAAATCATGGGCTATGATTCCCCTCAGCCCCCTATGGTCTAGCCCCTTTCCACTTTTCTTATCATATGACTGGGGGTTATGACCGCGGGCTTAGCTTTAAGGCACTAAGACCTTTAGACCTGTTTCTAGGGGTCGTTTTCCTTTGTTATGCAGAATACCACATCCCGACGAGCTATAGTGTTTTTCATGTGGCATTTCCCTTTATCCTTGCAATCGTTGATCTGCGGGATTGGGCCCACCAAAGATGTCACAATCACAACCACGGAGAGGGGGACCTTTTACCTTCTTTCTTAGCACTGGCTGACTATCCGGACGTGAGAGCTTTATAGGCCCGATCACATAATATATCGCGTCTGGGAGGCTCCCCGCTTATCACAATTGCTAATACTGAGGTGTAGGAGTTACTTAGCCTGTGTGATCAATGATCGCTGATCGCTGATCTGTGGGGTGACATCATCATTGCCACATGTCACCCTATGAGTGGTGACACGTGTCACTCGGAAATGCCCCTATAGGACCCCTGAAAACACTGAAACTAAGTGACACATGTCCCCCGTATGGCCACATCACCTTCCATACTAACACGGGGAGGAGAGAGAAAGGGTCAACCGGACCAAGGTTTTTCCATGCATTTCCTTTGTTAATATTTTTCGGCCTCCCCTGACGCTTTTACATTGGATCGAAAATCAACGATATCACATGATGTTGTGGGACTGTGGGACTACGGGATCGCAGGACTGCGGGGCTGCAGCACTGCGAGATGCAGGATTTGCCTGCCGCCGATCACCGATAATCCCATGAACTCTCGGGGCCCACCGATATTCCTGATAAGGAAATGTGAAGGATTACGATGATGTAGGATGCATGATTGTGGGACTGCGAGATTGTGGGATTGCATGACTGCGAGATTGTGGGAATGCGGGATTTGCTGTGCCCGGGGCCCTCCAATGTGCTCTTCTTTCATTTCAAGGCAACAATCCCCCCATCTTCAAACTACTCTAACTTCTAATATACAAGTCCATTTTTGGACTTCCATATACTGTTGGAAAGCTATTTTAGAGCACTATGCAATGGGGAGAGTCTAATTTAGCACTAAGAGCTTATATGGCTTTGTAAATGGCTTCAAACTTCACTGATCTTGCGTATTCTGGGAAACTAATAACTGATGAAGTAGTGAGTGGGAACATGGGGCACACCAATAACAATATGGGGGCTACATTAACAATAACATTAAGGGGACTACACTATTATTATAGGGACCTAACATCCCCTCACTTAATGAGATACTCTGAAAATGATCGATTTTGTAGTCATCAGATTCTTATTTCCATGACCACTTCAATCTCCAATATGATTTTTCTTTATTCGTCAAGTTTTGGCAATATCGATTGAACTGGGAGCTTATCATCGATAACCTTCTTTAAGCATGAAACATGGAAAACTATGTACTCGATAAGATGCATACAAATTCAATTTGTATTCCATAGTACCAACCTTTTGCAACACCTTGTAAGGACCATAGTACTTGGGTGATAATTTATTATCCTTCTTAGCTTGCTTGAGGGACATTTGTTTGAATGGTTGTATCCGCAAAAATAGTCAGTCACCTATGTGAAAACTTCTTTCATTGCAATGTTGATATGCTTGTTGTTGATGCTTGATGTGATCTTCCACTGCTTGAACCTTATAATTTTCTCTTAAATATGATGTGATGGATGGTGGGTGATATCCATAAAGTGCCATAAATGGGGTCATTTTTGCTGCAATATGGAAGGAAGTGTTATACTACCATTCAGCTAGAGGTAACCATTTGACCCATTATGTTTGTTTATCAAATACAAAGAAATGAAGATATCCTTAGAAACATTGCTTTACTATCTCACTGTTCCCATTAGTTGAGGATGATAAGATGAGCTATGCGCTAATTGAGTACCAAGACAAGAAAATAATTTAGTCTAAAAATTTCCACTGAAAATGGGATCTTTGTCACTTATAATAATCTTTGGGTTTCCATGTAGCTTTCATTAGAGTAATTTTGAGGTCTAAAATGGGCCTCCTAAGAAAAATGTACAACTAAAATAAACTTTATAAGAACCAATAGGATTCAAGATGATGATGTCAACCATGGGTTATGATTCACCATTTTTGGAGTAAAAAAGTAAAAATATTAAAAAATAATAAAATAATAAAACAACGTTTTCAACTCGTATTTTCAACTTATCTTCCTAATGTTTTACTCAAATTTCAAGGGGGAGTACTCGTTGGATGCAAAATTTAATTTCTCATCCAAAGATGTTCATGGGACTTAGTTGCTTCTAGAGTCCAAGAAAATGCATCTTTCTTCAGTAATGTTGTTAGAGGTGCTGCTATTCTCCCATAATTCTTAATAAACTTGTGATAATATCTTGTCAACCCTAGAAATCCTCGAAGAAGCTTTATGGTTGTGGGGATTTTCCATTCCTTAATGGATTTAATTTTGTTAGGGTCTACCTTAACACCCTCATGAGATACAATATGACCCAAATATTCCACCTCCTATACTCCAAAGAAACATTTGGAGGTTTTTGCATATAATTGTTTCTCCTTCAATAATTTGAGCACCTTATCAACATGTTGAAAATGCTCCTTCCAAGACTTGTTGTAGATTAGTATATCATCAAAAAATACTAACACAAATTTTCTAAGGAAGGGTTTGAAAATGGAATTCATCAAATATTGAAATGTGGAAGGCACATTAGTAAGGCCAAAATGCATGACCAAATGACCAAAAATTCATAATGACCTTCATGAGTTTTGAATGTTGTTTTATGAATGTCTTCAATATTCATTCTAATTTCATGATATCCTGAACAAAGATCCAACTTGGTGAAGTAAATCGCTCCATGTAATTCATTCAGCAATTCGTCAATGACAGGAATGGTAAATTTATCTTTAATAGCGAGCGTGTTGAGCTCCCTACAATCCAGAAACATACTCCATGATCCATCCTTCTTGTGCAACACTACTACTAGAACAAATAAAAAACTTTGACTAGGTTGAATTATACCCACCTCTAGCATTTCTGCAACCATACATTCAATTTCACTCTCTTGGGCATAGGGATCTCCATAAGGCTTTATGTTTTAAGGAACACTTCCTGGGATCAAATGAATAACATGATCATGTTCACATATAGGTGGGATGCCTTTGGGAGTCTCCAATACCTTGGAATGATTGTCCAAGACTTTTTGGAGATTTGGAAAAATAGATGATTTCGATGTTTGAATCTCTAGTGAGCATAATTATGCAATTATACCCCGTTACTATTTATTTAGAAGCTTTTTCATGCCATAATAGTTGATTATCGTTCCTGGTTTCCCTGCAATACCCCTTAATTCAACTTCCTTTCCTTCCCAAAAAAAACTCAAGAAAAGTTCTTGAAAATTAAAATCTATCATCCCCAAAGATTTTAACCATTGGACTCATACTACGGCATCAACACCGTGCAATGGAATGAAAAGCATTGGAATATTCAATACATATTCCCCCATGGTTAGCTTGATATTATGTCACTTTCTAGGGCAATTTATAGTTCCTCCCTTTGCAACCATCACTTGACACTCTGGTGCCGGATAAAGAAAGGAATTCAATTCCTTGGCTATCTTACAACGAATAAAACTATGGGTACTAGCCGAATCAATCAACACTATTACCTTTTTCTTCTTGATATATCCTTCTATCTTGAGAGTTTGAGGAGTGATGATTATTGCCAATGCATTATAAGATATGGTCAAATTCATTTCTTCTTTCTTTGGGGTTGGTTCCTCATGTATGTCCTCCTCTTTTGATGTTTCTTGTTCCTTTTCTCCCTCCTCTTCACAATCTATGTAAAATAATTTCTTCACAACACAATTATGACCTTTACTGTATTTTCTATCACAACTGTAACAAAGCCCTTTTACTCTTTTTTCTTCCAATTGTTTCGGTTTCAACCTTGTAGGTTGTGGAATGCTGCGTCATAGAACACTTCCATCTTTATAATTGTGAGTGGTAGACTTCCTCGTTGCCATAATTTTACGTTCAAATTTTCTTGCCACCCTGGATGTATTCTCTAATGAATCAAGTTCCCAAAGGCGAACCTCATGTTGGATGTTATCCTTTAAAGTCTATATGAAGACATCAATCTTATGCTCCTTTGGAATATCAGTTACCCTGTTATTCAATTTTTGGAAGTCCTCAATGTGCTTTGCCATTGAACCCTTTTTTTTAGATTTATCATTTGCCTAAAGAAAATGTTGCTCTTTGTATCCTCATAATGTGCTATCATTTCCTCCATAAAAATTTGACCAAGTGACAATTGGTTTACGAGAACAAATCCATCGATACCATACAAATTGATTGGGTTCTAGATAGAACGATGCAATGCACACCTTTTGTGTTTGTTGTACATCATGGACATCAAAATATTGCTCTATTTGTAGTATCCATGTTTCCGGAACCTTGCCATCGAACTTCCTCATATCAATTTTTGGAATATGGTGGGTCTTAAACCCAACATTGAAGTCTCTAAATCATAATTCATATTCTTTTTGTCCTCATCATGATTTTCATGGATTACCTTGTCACCACTGGGAAGCCTTTCTTGTAGCAACTTTGTCAAACCTTCCTTCAAACCTTCCATATATGCTTGTAAACCTCCCATATCCCCTTTTAAACCTTCCATGTCTCCTTTTATTTTTTTCTCTAAACCATCCATCTTAACATTCATAACTCCCAATTCATTTTTGGTTGCTCTTCGGGAGAGTGAAATTTGTTGCACTTGGTCTTGTAACTATCATGTTGCATTTCTTCGTCTTCTTCATGCACCATATTAGAGCTTTCTGGTTGCTTACTGAGTATGTCCACTTTTTTTTTGTTTCGAGGCGTATTGGAATTAAATAATGATATCTATGCTTCTCTATTACCTTTGAATAACTTCAAACTGATTCTTCAAACGAAATTTATGCAAATAAAAAAAATATACACACCTTTTCCCTTGTTTTTTGGAACTAGATATTGAAATTGTTGTATCTCTGTAATTTCAGCTCTCTAATATCTAAAATCCCTTCTTGTGCTAGCCCTCTGCATCTTATTTCAAACACCACAAGTTAGACACAAATTTGATTCTTCAAGATAAATGTATGCTCAATCTCCCACGATGGCCTAGTGTTGAACTGGTAAATCCCCTCTGCGGACAGAGGTGATCCCACTAGCCCAAAATGGGTCTAGCAACAATCAATCAATGCTACTCTGCAAGTTCCTAGTTGCAATTAACAAGTGGGTAATGAAAACCTACTTGGATTCCAACGCTATTTGTTCGATGAAGAGATGCCGCCCTCACTCCTTCGCTTTGGCCGGTCACGATCCTCCACTATCCTCGCGGATGGACACCTGCACATGCAAACAAAGAACAAACACAAGCGTGAAATCTAGTAAAAGCAACTATACATCAGTCAGAAAGGATGTAATTCACATTAACCATCATGAGACAAATGAGAATGGAACCATAACAGTAGTAATCTATTAATGAATAATAGGCAGAGAAAGATACAACCAAGGTTCTGACGTTGAACCTATTCTCTGGCTGGGCGAGTAGCTATGTATGCCTTGCAATAGACCTTCTCTCTCTCAGGATTTCGGCAGCATAACCTCCCTATGCTTCAAGACTCCTACTAGCATTACTCCAGAACTCCTTGAACTCTGAAAAACTAGCTTGTCTAATGCATGAGGACAGACTTTTATAAATGGAGAAGGGAGGAAGATTCAATGCACCAGGACGCCCATTGTGGATCGACATTATCT